>VYZW01059121.1:0-16474 GCA_013401315.1 Balaeniceps rex | reverse complement strand
CTGATCACCTGGTTGTCCTGTACGTGCCACGTGATAGCACTCAGGATGATCTGCTCCATGGCCTTCCCCAGCACTGAGGTCAGACTGACAAGTCTGTAGTTCCCTGGATCCTCCTGCTGGCCCTTCTTGTAGATGGGCATCACATTTGCTAACCTCCAGTCAACTGGCACCTCCTCAGTTAGCCAGGACTACTGATAAAGGATGGGAAGTGGCTTGGTGAGCACTTCTGCCAGCTCCCTCAATACCCCTGGGTGGATCTCATCTGGTCCTATAGACTCGTGTGTGTCTAAGTGGTGTAGCAGGTCGGTAACGATTTCCCCTTGGATTATGGGGGCTTCATTCTGCTCCCCGTCCCTGTCTTCCAGCTCAGAGGGCTGGGTGCCCCAAGAACAACTGGTCCTGCTATTAAAGACTGAGGCAAAGAAGACACTAAGTACCTCAGCCTTTTTTTCATCCTTCGTGACTATGTTTTCCCCCACATCCAATAAAGGATGGAGACTCTCCTTAGCCCTTCTTTTGTTGCTAATGTATTTATAGAATAGAATATAGAATTTATATTACAGTAGCAATATAAATATAGAAGAAATATTCCATTCTTTTGTCAAGACTGCATTTACCAAACAAGAGTCATATGGCATGGGTATCATTTTGCCTTCACTTAAACCCATTATATTCATTATTCCCTCTATTCCACTGAAACAAAAAGGAATAATGGGATATGCTGGTGATGGCTGCGCTAAAATATGTTTTAAGGCTGTCTGCATGCTTAATATGTGTGTACAACAGTATTCAATGTTTGAAAAAAGTAAGGTGACATAAAGTTTACTTTGTATAAGTATAGGCTTTTAACACAAAACAATAGTCTAAGATTCCATTAGATCTTTCTTGACAGCTCCCCTTTAATTTTCAATCTGGGTGATGCTGGAGCTGTTGGATGCATGTCATCAGTATAACTCTGAAAATGGCTGTCCAGACCATTTTGATCTTGACCTTAATCAGTTTAATGATATCCCAGGAGTCTGATGATGGGATTTCTTATGGTTGTGGCATGTCACTGCTTGCAATTTTGATTTTTATACCCTGCAGTCATAAGCTTATGATCTAAGGTCCTGGAAAGGAACACTTCCGTACTCCTGGCTTTATAGGTCCCTTTTTTGCTTTCCTTTTAAGATAGAATCATGGCCTTTGCATTGTCATTTTACTTGCATTTTTGCATGTCATTTAGCACTTCTTGCATATGTGTACTGGAATTGGTGTATGTGGTGTTTGTCAATTCACACAACAAATAGCTCACAGATTTGGTGAAGGCTCACTATTTGTTCATTTTTAATGATAACTTTGAACCATGATGAGACCTTATTATCTGTGCTTTTTCCTTATTTCTTTAATCATTACCTTATGGACTTTGCTTTCCTTCAGTCAGAAGTAGCCCATTAACACCGACTCTTCAGGTTCCTTATTCAGAACCAATGTAGCGATGTCTTTCACTTGATTTGCCAAAACCCGGACACCTTCATTTCAATGAGGTTCACATTCCTGTCTCAGCTGGCAATGCTGGGAATGTGATAATAACAAAAGTTAGATGTATACAGAGATCTTCCTATAAGTAACAGATATCCTTTTGCTGTCAAAATGGAAAATCACATTGTGTTTCACTGATAAATGGTGTTTACCGTTCATATTTAATGCAGGGGGGATAAAAATTAAGGTTTTTTTAATGTTACAACTGGCAAAAGAAAAAAAATACAAAGGAGTGGTGCTCTCTTTCTATGGTGACACATATGCTTCATATCACAGTAGTGACACACTGATTCACAGCAGCTACAGCTTCTGTGCTATGCTTCTGGATTAAAGCAGTAGAAAATAAATTAAATGTTGGTGTTCCAAAATATTGGCCAAATTTTTTATTTATTCATTTATGCACAAAAAGCTTGCTTTTCAGCGGATGCAAGATGAGGCTGGCGGGTATTTGGATGCACCAGAATGAAACATCAGGAGCAGAATTACAGAGCAGTCTTTCTTCTGTCAGAAAAAACATTGCCACTATCTTACCATCCAGAGCCAATCGCATCAGTGTGAGACTGGGCACTGCTTTCAAAAGACATTGCACTGATCTATACTAATTTATTAATCCCATCTCTTGAGCAGGCATTATTTAATTGCGCACACAGATGAAGTTTACCACCAGTCAGGTCAGAAAATTCATGGAGAAATCATGATGGGGTTGGATTTGATCCCAATATTTACACTGCTTGTCAAATTCTTATTCATGAAGTAAGAAACGGTGCAGAGTTTGCCACTTTGTGATGCTATTCTGAGATTACATTTAGCTGCCAGAAGTGTTCAGCAAAGTTTAGGATTTGGGGCAGAGAAAACCCCCATTTTTAAAAAGGGGGTCTCAAGGGCTCTGAAGTGACTTAGATTCCTGAAGAGCTGACTGATGCTTGCTCTTCAGAATTGAAAGGCTTCAGACAAGAATGGCCTTTTGAACCATCAGGCAAGATAACATGCTTTTAGCTGTCTGCTATGTTAAAATCTCTTCTTCTTTGGTAAGGAGACTTTTCTACTCGGTGCCATCTCATCTCTGTGCATACCCTTGCCCCCCCAAAAAAACTCAACAGTTTGAAGGTTGCCCTACAGAAAACGCCTAGCTCTTGCTCTGATGCTAATTGCGTCACCCACAGCAGGCAGGGCCAATGAACCTGGTACAGGTAGAGCAGCTCAGCCTTATATGCTACCCAGAACCAGCTCTCGCTGAGAAGCTCACAGCACAGCCCTGCATAGGCACAGAGGTCCCATCAGAGGTACTGCTGCATGTACATGACACCGCACATGTGCGAAACCTGGGCCCAAGGCCATCAGATTGGCTAGGATGGCCCTGCTGCTCTTAAGGTTAAGCGATATTTTAGGAGCATGCAACCAACAATTAATAGGTGACAGCTGGTAAATAAATGAGCACACTGCGCTGTCAGATTCTCATTGCCATGTGTTGACATCAAAGCCAGTGGAGTTATTCTGGATTCATACTGGTAGAAATGAGATCAGCATCCTGCCTGCTGTAAGTGAAGCTACTGTAAATATAGAATAGGATAACATATTAAAATGAAACGTGTGCCAGCCTTTTATATACAGTTTGATTAACTTCAAGGTGGCTTCTATAACACAGAAACCATCTCATTTACCAAAAAAATAAAAAATCAGAAGTGAGTTCATTTGCCTGGATCTCGTATGTAGTATACCAACATATAATAGTTGCAGTGTGGTTCTAAAGATAAGAAAAATAGCAGTCCTATATGCACTTTTTTCCCACTGCACATTGATCTTCTGTATTAGACACATTTTATTCTGCAGCCTTCCAAGGATATCCCTTTTTCCCCACCCTCTGAGTGGCTATGTGCCTGAAGTCAGGCGTGTCCTTTGTTCTACAGGGTGAGGAGGGAGAGATATGGAAACATGCTCTGTGTTACCACACACCCATGCACACTAGCCTCGCACATGTCCAGGAGCATGGGAGACCCCAGTGGCCACGCAGCCCCCTGCCCATTCCCCTTGCATTCATCCCACAGCTGCAGCCAGGCTGGACAATAGCCTTTCTTCCCCCACATGATCCCTGCTGAAGCTCCACCAGTGGCAACAACAGAGTATTGGGCATGAGTATCAAGTGATGGCTGATGCATGGGATATTGTGGACTACCTGGATGCACACCCAGGGAGACAGTGGGAGTTTGGAAGTCTGAGTAACACCTCCAGGCAGTGCTTGCCTGGGGTTGGAGACATGAGGCTGGACCCTGCCCAGCTCCGAGTCTAGTGTGCATGTGTGTGGGGATGCTGCCCACCCAATGTCCTGGGAAAGCTCAGGTGCAGCAGAGAATCCATCCCCCAAAACACTGCAAAGGGGCTGGGAATAAAAATTCCCAGTGAAGTTCACCCTATCTTCATAGCCACACTGAAGTCATAAACCTCTTAATTCCCCAGTCTTCAAGAAAGTCTGCCAGTTTCCTAGTGTAAGAAACAAGCGCATTGTGCTATATAGAGCAAAGACACACTCACATAGAGATCACAAGCCCTTACTTACTCCACCTGGCTAGAAGTATATGTTTTCCTTGGAAAATCTTTCTTTCTTTTTTTTTTTTTTTTTTTTTTTTTTTTTTTTTTGTTTGTTTTTTTTGTTTGTTTGTTTGAATTATTCAGTCTTGCTTCATCTACACTCAGGAATGCTTTATCGTTATTATCGTTATTCATTTGTGTTACATCATCCAGGGTGAACAGTTTGGTGCAGGGTGCTGCAGAAATCTGAAAGGAAACAACAGTGACTACTTCAGACAGATGAAAATGTCCTTCTCTGGCTCAATCCTGGCTCTTCCTATAAAAGCATGAACTATGCAGTATTCAAGGCCAACATTTTTCCACCAATAATAGAATTAAACAATTGCCCCAAACAAATAGATACATGAGGAGGAAGATAAAGCAGGGATAACCTGAGTGTGTGTTCACATAGATTAGCTGTGCACACAGTTTAACTCACCACCTGCCTCCTTGTTACCTGCACGTTCAAGATAGCACTGGGTTTCACAAAGGAGTGAGAATTTGCCTGATGCATTTGGCTGAAATGGCTGTTTCCTGTACAATGGTTTGTTAATGGTCTCCTTCTGCCCCATCCTGATGGCTGCATTTCAGTCACGCTAAAAATATACATTGTACACTTGCACTGTGGTTCTTTAAATGTATATATAACATATATGCTATGTAGAGAGGCTAATATGTATAGCTACATGCATGTGCTATCTCTGCATGCATGCACAAATACACACACACACGAACACATTTCTCTATATACTTGCACCTACACATTAGAGTTCTGTAGGATGAAGAGTCTTTTAGAGGTATACTAAAAGTGTATACCAGGGCATTCATGAGAGAAAGGCAGCAATAGAGATCTAAATTCAAGCTTCAGCACATTAGTTACTAATTATTATAATAAACATCTTGTCTGTGGGGAAAATTCCCTTTTCGCAGAAATAATGGAAAATTAACAAGTCTTGATATATTTCTTGCATAAGTTGCTTATTCAGCTTTGTATCAGAAGAAAACAAACATATTTACTAATGCCTCTTAAAATTACATTTGTAAGTAACTGCTTAAAACAAAGCAGTGACTAAAAATGTAACAGGTTATGTCATTTTCACTCTTATGGCTACCGCTCCTGTTTACAACCTTTGGACCTGGGCTCAACGCACTCTCCCTGGAGGAGCTGAAGCCATGGCTCCTTGGGCTGCTGGCTTCCAGAGGAAAGGGCTTTTCCTACCCAGGAGAGCTAGCTCCCCCTCTCCAATCCACACATCTCAATCACCCCCGCTGAGCTTTTATAAAGGCTATTCTCTTCCAAGCACAGAGAAACATGCTTTAAGCTCTGAAATATGAACGAGTGTCCTGGTTTCAGCTGGGATAGAGTTAATTTTCTTCCTAGTAGCTGGCATAGTGCTGTGTTTTGGATTTAGGATGAGAATAATGCTGATAACACACTGATGTTTTAGTTGTTGCTAAGTAGTGCTTACACTAAGTCAAGGACTTTTCAGCTTCCCATGCTCTGCCAGGTGCACAAGGAGCTGGGAGGGGGCACAGCCAGGACAGCTGACCCAAACTGACCAAAGGGATATTCCATACCCTATGATGTAATGCTTGGTATTTAAGCTGGGGGGAGTTGGCCAGGGGACAGTGACTGTGGGTCAGGGGCTGGCTTGGCATCGGTCGGCACGTGGTGAGCAACTGCATCATGCCTCACTTGCTTTGTATATTACTATTATTATTATTACTACTACTACTACTACTACTTTCTTTATTTTATTTTCATTATTAAACTGTTTTTATCTCCACCCATGAGTTTTCTCACTTTTACTCTTCTGATTCTCTCCCCCATCTCACCCAGGGGGAGTGAGTGAGCGGCTGTGTGGGGCTTAGTTGCCGGCTGGGGTTAAACCATGACGATGAGCAGGAAGGGTCATAGGCATATTAGGGTCTCCCAGCCCTGCAGGTACCAAACTAGGTAGCACAGGTTTGCTTCCAATTGCATGGACCAATCAGCAGTGAAAGTGAACTGACTTCAAGAGCGCATGATAACCATTTGTACTCTTGTAGCTTTAGGGTTTTTGTAAGCAAACATGATGCTTTGCTATGAGGTTTTAAGGCATAACATAGAGCTGAATAATTCAGGACCCATATGTTTATTATTACATTTCAGAAATGGCCCCATCTGTATTTTTGACTGCTGATTTACCCTCCACAGAACCCTGTTGTCTTCACATGTGTCCCACAAAACATAAGGCCACAAACATACTGCTTCCAGTTTTTCTCAGTTATAAGCAATCAAGGATGTCCTGCCCCTGGTGTTATTCTTTCCTCAGGGTATTCCTCCGTGCCCCAAAAGATCTCCTTTAAAAGCCAGGGTGGGAAAAAAATACCAAGATCCAAAAGACTACAGGGGATGCAATACCTGCACAGGCCCATGTGGATTTTGGACGAGCACTGGGAGCTTGTCCCCTTGCTCATCGCTTAACAACAGGAGAGAAGCAGAGTCCATCACTTGCATATAAATACGTAGGCGAGCTCTGTGACAGAGTGCAGGGACTCCCCCCTCTATTCCAGCAGCCTCCTAGATGGCCTCTGCCTGCAAAAAAGCCTTGGGTTTGGGTTTTGTAAATGCCACCTTCCCCATCTCTCCTGCTTTCTTCTGTCTTGCTGTGTTTGATTTCTATTTTGTTCAATCCATCTTTCATATCCTCTCAGTGCTGCTTTCCTCTCTTGCCCCTTTTTCTTTCCTAACTAGACTCTTCCAAGATGCATTTTTTTAACAGCCTTAGATACTGTCTACACTGTTTTTTCCAACCGCTATCAATTACTTTGCATGCTTACTGTAGGGAGAATGTGAGCACAAAAATATTTGTGACAAATTAGGGACTTTCAAAATTGATCAAAAGTCTTCTCATTTTTTATGATTATTTTAATATTCCTATTTCACTAAAGGAGCTTCTTGACTTACATTTTGCGATCTATGCTTTCTAATGACTTTCTAATTGCCCAAATTTGTAGAGCAAATTTTGTTTAATAAAGCTGATGTCTGCTTGCTCAACACAAGAGGAAGTTTGCTATAAGAGGGCATTTAAATAATCACCAATGCAGCCCTCAGGAGCAATGCGAGAAAACAGGAAACTGCAAGCCACGGTGGATCTGTAATGAAATGTTACCCTCCACCCTAGCCTGCCATGTGAGGGGAGCATCTGAACTCTACAACATCAGCTAATCAGGGCAATGGAGGCCCTACTTGCATGAAACGAAATCAACAGACAAATAGCATCTCAGGACAGGCTGCAAAAACAAATTAATGAAGAGGGAGGATCTTAAGCCTGTCGCTGCAGCCTTTTCCAAGGTAAGGGCATTTGTACTGTAGGGCTTCAGAGAAGACACTGCCCAGGCAGCTCTCGCACACTGCCTGGATGCAGTGACAAGATGAGTCCTATTGACTGGCCTGTCCTCTGAAGTTTTCTCAGATACTACCCCCCTCACATTTCAAAAGCATTGTACTTAACTCTCGGTGTTCTGGGCTCTTTTTCCATCAATATATTTAGTGTCATCTACCAGAGTCTCCAAGATTCTCAAGTTTGCTCACTTTCTATTGTTGGGGAGTCTTAAAACTGAAGATGAAGTACTTCCCAGAGTATCCCTCACAAAGACCCATTAAAAGATAGCAGCAGGGTTTGAATCCCAACAAGCCTAAAGTTGCTTGATAATAAAATTTTCATTTTTTTCTATTTCTAATATTTTTTGGGACCCTGCCACCTGCCTCAGAGCCCTTGGCCATTTGCCAGCACCCCGAAAGGGAAACTGCCACAAAAGCCAATGGGAGATTGGCATAACGCTCAGTGATAGATTTGGCACGTTGCATCGCTAATACTGAATTTGCTTAAAGGGTCATAAGATTTAATCACTGTTCATATCAACCCCCTTGGGCCATGTAATAGTATATTCCATAACAAACACAGCATTAAAAACTTGAAATTCATTGCCTACTGAAACACCCGTAGTAATTTTGCTATTGCTCACCCTTATGCAAGTCAAATTGGGTACCATAGATGTTGTTTCATGACAGCTCTGCAGTTCTTTATAGTCATCACATCAAGTTGTCTCCAGTCTCTTGCCACTTATGCCTACTTTAAGGTTCTATTTTCAGTACTAGTTTTTAAACTCCTGCCTCTAAAACTGTCTGTGAAACATACAGGCATGTATTTTTGCATGCAAGTGGGTATTCATTCATTCAAATTCATACATTCATTGTTAGATACTTCCTAGATGGCCTTTGCACACATACAGAAATGCTAGTTCTGAAAGCAGAAATAAAAGAAGATTCAGCGTGAACTCAAATATCAGTTTGAATGTAACTGGCATTTTGACCTTTACCACTCACCAGCTCAAATTCAGAGGCAGGAATGTGCAAAAATAAGAAGAGGGGGAGGCTCTGTTTTCATCCAAAATATGAGCAATAAGTGAGACTACTGAAATTGGGCAATCATTTAAGCACTGAGAGAGTGAAGCATTTCAGATTTATTTTGGATGAAAGCACAAAGTGTTACTAATCACAACTGAAACACAACAGACACCATTACCATTCATTTGAAGAGAAAAAATTGAAAATTTACCAACATTTTTTTACAAACCAAAGACAATTAATAATTCTACACTAAACTTTTGCAACTAAGCCCAAATACTCACATCATAGTGTCTAACCTTTATTAAGCAGCAAGTAACATCTAGATCAAATATTAAATAAACTCTAAACTTGGCAAGTGACTATCCCCAATCAAAATTGGGGCAGCTAACCAGGATCTCTACCAGGGGCTTTAGGCTGTCATCTGTGAGCTACTCTTGGGAAACCTGAATAAGAAAAGCAAGGACATAGACACACACACACATACATGTGACATTTCCCCGGGGAAATGCCCCTCCATCACAAAGCAGCAACAAATGAAAGCAGGTCTGGCTCTGCAGAGAGCAGCCTGCAAGCTCATTTCCAGCTCACTACCTATTATCCTACATCATTTCACCCTTACTTTCACAAAGGTCCTTGCTACACCTTCCCTTCTGATTTGCCTCACTGTTCAAAGTGGCCATGGAAAAAATAAGTGTGTGACGTTTTTCACTGTCCCTAGCAGCATTGAGATGAAAGATGTCCTTTCTAAACAAGAACCCTGCTGCTGCAATTTCAAACCATCAGCGCAAAACAGAGGCTGACAAGCTTAAAACTCTTTCCCATAGTTTCAGTTCTTCTTTCAGGGTTTTGCTAGCTGAAATGCTGCTTTTCTAGCTTTGTTACTGGGCTTGCATCCAATGTTTACATTGCATTACCAATATCTGCTCTATATTGTTTCTGTCACAGTGTTTCAGATAGCATACATTTTCATTTTATAGCTCTCCTGCTTCCCTTTAACTTATGACCTTTATTGAAAATGAACGCATTTGTCTGCAGACTGTCAGGCAAAAGGGTTGAATCACAGGGGCTTGGTATCTGTGAAATGCTTGGCAATCCACTGCAGCTGTATCGGGAAAGCAGTGATGGAAAACCATAAACTGCCTGAGATTGGAAGTTTATTCTGGAGGACCCTAACTTTCCTTTGGAAGGCCAAGCACATTTCAAACACTCACTGAAATAAAAACAAAGGCCGGTTGGGAATGGACATCTTGATGCCTCCCTAACATTTCTTTGTTGACTTTTCAATTTTTTAAAAGCATTTCTGTCCTTTTCTTCATATCTTCACTGCTTATGAGACTCACAGTCCTCGTCAGTGGATCCTAGGTGCTTGCACAAAGTGTTTCAGAAGCTGAACCGGGACTGGGTGAGTTCCAGAACTCAGCAGTGTTTGGCAGCAAGGACCTGACTGCAGCGCTGGGACATTGCATGTTACAAAACAGAGGCAAAAAGCCATTTTGCTTTTATTTCAGCAATTCATTAAACCCCAAACACTCAAGATCTTACTTCTGCATTGTTTCCCAGCAACCTAAAGGATACTCCTGCTTTAAGAAATGCATGCATCTTGTGTTCAGAGTGGAGCAGGGTGAGGTCTGCACCAGTGCCCCTGACAAGGGGAAGGGTTTAGCATGCTTACCAGGAGGAGGGTGGGATGAGTATGAGACTGCTTGTGTATGTATGCTGTTGCTGCAGATATTCCCCTGACAAAAGCCTCTTCACTCCCAGACTTGGAGCTAAGGAAGTTCTACCTGAGAGCGCCATTTAGGAGACTGCACAGTTTTCCAGGGGTTTAGGTGGAAGCTGACACTGGATTAAGTAATTTTTGGAGGGCAACCACAAGTTAAGCCAATCTTCTGCCTGCTGCAGAAGAGGAAGTCGAGGTACATCAAGGGCCTCTTTGTCTCCAAGCCCGCCGGCGAGGAGAGCGGTTACACCGGCGTGGCCAGCCAGAACCTGCCGGCGGCCGCGGCGGAGCAGAGCCCCTGTGCCTCCGCTTCCTTCGGCCCCCTCTCCGCCATGAGCCCCACCAAGGCGGCAGTGGACAGCTTGATGACCATCGGGCAGTCGCTGCTGCAGGGCACCCTGCCGCCTTTATTTTTTTTCAAGGTCAGGTTGGACGGGGCTCTGAGCAACCTGATCTAGTTGATGATGTCCCTGCTTACTGCAGGGGGGTTGGACTAGATGACCTCTAAAGGTCCCTTCCAACCCAAAGCATTCTATGATTCTATGATTCTATGATTCTATGCTGCCCCCTACCCTGCTGGTAATACTCTGGAAGTCTGTAGGGCAAGGCCACGTGCAATTGCCCCCATCACAGGCCACAGATGGATATCTTTGCTCCTCTGGGTGCAGCAGAACAGAAAGCTTGTGGCCGCTTCCCCTAAATGGGCACAGCCTTCAGAGTGGCAAAGGGCTGAAACACAAAAAATGGGCAATGAGGTCAGTGGCACATGACTTCTCCTATTTACCTGGCTACTGAGATGGTGCTTAGACTCACCTGCTAGCTATATGCCAAATATTGACAACTCATACAAGTTCTAATGACCTTGGCACTGGTCAGCACAACAGCAGCATCTTTACTGAACCTGAAGGTTTGGAGTTGGAGGGCTTTGAGGTTCTGTGATAGGTATGTTTGGAACATGTTTCTGGGAAAAAAAAAAATCAAGAACCACAGTGAGGAAGTTGACGGTGGCATTTATGTGTGGTCCATGCAACTGAGAGTTAAGTTTGCATCCTAGTAAAACAAGCAATTCATGCTTACCAGAGTTTGTTGGAGGCTCAGAGCAACACCAGTTCATCAAGGTTAAGCTGGGGTGGGGAGAGGGAGGAGTAGCGGCGGGGGGAGGGGTGTCACTTGGTTCTACACCCTTGATAAGAGATATTCAAAATTTGGATGCCCATCTTTATGGCTATGAAAGGAAGAGGAAAAAAGGTGAAAATTAAGAGAGAACACTGCTCAACCATTTCTTGATCCCATACCATTGTTCAGTCAGCTACATCTGGTATAAGATACCATGGAAGGTTACCATATGCAATCACTATTCCTATACTGCAGTATTTCCCATTGCAGTGCATTTATTTTTATGGCTGTAAAGTGGCACCCCGTTGAAACAAAATAATTGAACTAAAAAATGTATGGAGCCCTCATGACTCTTATAGCTGTCATATGAGTCCTCATTTGCCTCAGCAGGCTACGTCAGGCAATGGTCTGATCTAAACACCCCCCCCCCCAAAAAAAAACCAACAACCACCCCAAAACACAATAGACAATTATGATATAACCTGCCTTAAAGGGACATGTATTCTTACCTCTCAGACCGTGAGACACAGACTTGAGGATGAAGGGAAGTCTGGTAGAGACCTAGACAAGTCACCTAGACAGGCCCATTGGCAAAGAAGGACTGAGATCTCAGTAGCAGACAGGATTTCTGAGATGTGTAAACTGCATGTTTATGTGGAAAATTCATCTTCAGAACTCAGCTGTGCTATTTGGGCCAATGCTTGTCTTTCCTTAGAAAACTGTGCAGGTTGTTTCTGGCACTGTGTGAAAGAGATGAGATTTTTTTTTTAAAGGGGGCTATTTCAAAGCTGTTGTCACTCAAAATTTTTGTTTGCAGTTAAACAAGATTACTTGTAGGCTGTAGCACATTTTGTGATCTCTTCTTGGAGTCTCAAACAGTTGGATCACCTCATAGTAAAATTAGGCTTCATCTCCAAAGTATATTTATTGTTCCTTGCCCTGCAGCTGGAATACCTAACCTTGCCTTATCTCCCTTTTTTGGTCACTGCATAAATGGTGTGCTTCTGGGCAGGCTTGTATTGATCTGAAAAGCCATCATAAATTTTCCAGGTTCAGATTCAAGTTGCATTAACTGGAAAAGGCAGATCACTACAAAATGCAATATTCTCAAGAATCAATAAATCTTGCTATCGGAACGGAAGAGGGTTTTCATCACTCCACCACCCCACCCTTCCCACCCCCATCTTCAGAGGGAAGCAGGACATCTTGCCATGCAGGAGGAATGGTCACAAACTGAGTCCTCACAGCACCCACCAGTGTTGCTTCTTCCCATGGCAGCAGCATCCACAGTCTGGCTGCTGGACTCGGCACAGCTGCAGAAGCAAGAGGAGGTCTGGAGTTGGCAGGTTAATTCAAGTAACGTTGACAGATCATTTCAGGCTTACCAGTCATCTTGCTGCCTTAATAGAATTGAGGTGTGCCAGGCCTGCATCAATCACTTGCCCAATTTCCTTTAACATTCCCCTTTTTATTAGGGTTGAGTGTTAAAATGTAATGATGCATGTCAGTTTTTTCTGATTTAATTCCCACAAAGGATTTTTTTTCTTGCAAACATCCTTCAGATATCAGGAACAACAGAGTGCCATTTTGATTTTTGTCCTCTTCCTGCATATTTTTCATTACTAAATCACTACCGTGGACATCCAATCACAACAAAATCTCATTGCAAGACACGTTGCTGCATTAGACTTGTTGCTGGCTGTTTTGCCATGGACAGCTGGTCACAGAAATTTCATCTCATGCAGAATTTATTCCAGGGCATGGATCTTTTCCCAACAAGTGGAGGTGAAGTTTCACTACAGTTATTACAGCTACTACAGTTCTGCAGCTTTTCACTGTACAGAGGATTCACGCAAAGACATGTCTCACGTGGCCACTGCAGCCAAAGTATCCTGGATAAATGGGAAATGATAAAAGAACTGGTGGCCTTACAGAGAGACTGGTGAGGGTGAAATCACCCATTCAAGTGTCTGAACCCTACTTTTTTGCTTCAGGGTAGGATTTTAATCAAGACTGTCAAAGCCACTTGTCTTTTATTCTTAACACAAGGAAAATGACAGACTTCACATTCTACTGGTGCCATCGGCAAGAAGAGTTACATATTTAACTCCTGTTCTTTTGGTCCCAGTGGCTTCAGAAGTGGCTCCGTGAGCATTCGCCTCTCTAACGATCAGGGTAATTGCTTAGAAATCTTACTCCATTTATTCCTTTGCAAGTCCTATAATCAGCACCTACCTGTGAAGAACGGTTACGTTTCTTTTGACAACTGAAAACGCTGAATTAAAAGCAATGTCTGATTTTACTCGTGGTTGCCTTTATCACCTGGGCTAAGGTCTGGCATAGCACAGTCCCAACAAGTGCTAACTGAGCATTAGCAGCAGCAAAGCAGCAGCACAATTAACTCGCGCTAACTGATGGCCCGGTGGGACTCGCTCTCCCTTCCCCCAGCCGTCCCACCGATGCCTTTACTGGAGCAAGGACCCCTGCATCCAACAGCAGCTTTGCTGCTTCAAGGACCAGTAGGTCAACCTGCCCTGGACCTCCAGCCATGACCTGCTGTCAGGATTTTCCTCCATACGTGGAAGTGGCCAGTGTGACAAGCCAATGAAAAAGAATGAACCAGACAGCTGGGTCAGTATCTCAAAGCCCGGGATGGAGACAAACAAAGCAGATGGCTTGCAGCACCCCACGGGGGCCCAGTAGGATGCCCTCTGTCTGCATGAGAGCACTGCCTTTTTTTAAAAAAAGCTCTGGCCTCAGCTTTACCAACCTGGGCCCATCCTGGCCTGTCTCAGTTTCCCTTGACTTACTGTTAGAATATTCTGATGTGTTTTTCAAGGACTGAATAATCTCATTTCAGGCCTTTTTGCTTTAACCTACTGTTTTCAGTCTTGGTTTTCTTTCTAGTCCCTATATTTTTAAGTTTAAAATCCTATTCATCCCTCTTTAAATTTTCTATTTAATTGATAATTGCTCACTAAAACCAGATGACAGATGCACCTATCAAATCTATTTATTTTGGGGAGAGAGGGGGCAGAAATTAATAGCAGCTTTAACATTAGGAAAAAAAGAATCACAAAATCGTGGGGACTGGCTGGCACCTCTGGAGATCCTCTAGTCCCACCCCCTGGCCCAGCAGGGTCTGGGGCAGCAGGTTGCCCCAGAGCAGGTTTTTAATATCTCCAACAATACAGAACAATATTGTTTCATTGTTAAGAAAGTAAAAGTAGCTACAGAGAGCCAGAGCTAGCTATAAAACTTCCTTGCTAATTCAGCATGTAAACAATTTTTGGTAGTATTATTGGCTGAGACAAATGATGCCTCATTAACAATTTGGGAACTCCCTCTTTTGATGCCAGGATATTTCCAGCTACAGCACCTTTCCATCTAATCCAAGGCAAATAATTCTGCTTTCTTGTTTGGAACAGAACAGTTTTCTGATGCTAAAAATCAACTGGTTTTGTGGACAGGGCATTTTAACCAGTTGCATGATGCAAACGTCATTGCAAGCAGAGTTTCTTATAATACTGGGTATTTCTTTAATACCAGACATATCAGCTTTTCTTATAATACTTCAGGAAAGAGGATTTTAGGACATGACATCTTTGGGTACCTGCACCTGCAGGCTCGTCCCATATGCTACTTCCTACACTCCCATTGATAGGCTAGCTGCAACCTTTGGCTCCGTATTTCCTCTGCACTCACAGCCATGTGCATGTCAGATTTTGCTGCAACAAGTAAGGTTTTGATGCGGTGGGAGCTTTCATAGCAGTGAGTGTGCCTCCTGTTTCTTATCAGTTTATCATTTGATGACCCTCAGGATCCAGGCTCCTCCTTGTGACATACAACATGGCACAGCAATTACCTCAGAGGGGCCCCAACACTCACCTGAGGCCCAGGCAAGTGCTTTTTTAATGAACCCTCCTCCCTGCCGCTCCCCCCACCCCACCCCAGATACACATCAGCCAAGACTGTGCATACAACCTTTTCCTGCCCTTGCCTGAAGCAATCCCTGCCTGTTTTGCATCCCATCTGACCTGCCTGTAAGGTCGCTGCAACCTTATTACTCCCTGTGATGGGATGTATTTGCACAGGGCAACCTGCAGAGGTGCGTTTAGTAAGTTGAAAAATCCTGTTATCATTTTTCTCTCTTCTGATTTCAGCTGATGACAAAACCTTGCTGGTGATTCAAAACTCAGTTCTGCAACACGGAAACAAGTGAGCTTTCATTGAAAGCGAGCAATTGTACTTGCAAAACGAAGCATGAAAGATGTGAAAATGCAATGGGTGAGGCATTACCTGGGGTGGAATTGAAGCAGACCCTAGACCTAGGGAGATGCAAGGGTTTAAAGTTGCCAATGCTCCTCCCCTACATGTTAGAAATGTGTAGAAGCATTTGTCATCAGCACAGCTGGGCTCAAATAACAAGAGAAAAACTAGCCCAGTCCACTACTTGGCTGGGTACCTGTGGGTGACAGAGCACTACGCTGTGCGAGAGGGACTCGGGCTGAGACCAGGGAGGAAACAAGCTGGGAACCCAGCTCCTTATAGGCGAAGAAATTGCTGAAGCGGCAACTCGCTCCCATGTAGCGGAGAGCATGGGGTTACAAGCAGTCAAATGAGTCACAGCAGCAAGGTCTGTCGCTGCTCTTGTCTCCTGAGAAGACTGGATACATATCAGGAAGCTGATTTCTGAAACGAACATGCTGTTTCACACAAAAGCCTGCCTGTGCATCTTGGAAAAAAAAGCAAGGTCTCTCCAAGTTCCTCTCCAGCCTGCGTGTAAATCTCACAAATGCATCTGTGCTCAAGTAAAATCAGCTGAGGTGATAAATGTTTCAATAAATCACATGGCTGACTTCTTCTTTAGCGTATCCATTTGCAATCTGTAAACAAACCCTCGTAGGTAGTAAACCAGCAAACCTAGGTATGAAATTATTTATTTATATTCTTTGAACACCTTTACAATGACAATAGAGAAGTTACAGAAATGATGCGGATGGCATTTTCTGTTGCTGTTGCAAACAAACCAGTTAATGCTAGCAGTAATGTTGAAATAACATTGTGAGAGCTAGATTTTCAAAGCCAGCTTGCATTACTTTGATTCTGATCAAAGTAAGTGAGCTCATCAGTGACATCAAGGTTGGAGGCGGCCT
>VYZW01059120.1:0-12200 GCA_013401315.1 Balaeniceps rex | reverse complement strand
CCAATGAACTGAATTGTATGATGTTAATTGCTGTATAAGGCTGTATCTCATCTCTTTTATGGTTGTTATATGCCACATCAATGGTATTACCGTAAGAATCACCCAGATTAATGGAGAATGAATTTTGATGAAACTGAGAAAAGTGCAGTGGTGATGGAACCAGAACTGGCTTCAGCATGCAACAATCCAACACAGCACACCATCTCTCCTGCCCTGAAGGACTGTTATGACAGATGGAGCCCAAAGTCATGGACTGAATGAACACAGTTCTTAATCCCCAAGCTAGTAGATGCAGATAGTTTATACTTCGTACACACAAGCCTCCTCTCCTCTTCCAAAGAATAGTGGAAGCAAAAAGATCACTGTTTTTTAAAATAAGTCTTAAAAGTTTTGAGCTTGTGCATTTTGTATCTAAGCCCTGATTTTCCCTTGGGTTTAACACTTCTCACCTGTCTCTCAGAAATGAAGGGACAGCTAATATACTCACTAGAGGAGTGCAAAGTTTTTGCTCCAAGAATGATGGACAAATTTGCACGTGTGTGCATGTGTGTGCATGTATGTGCTGAAAGTCGTTATGCCATGTAGCTAAGGGCCCACTCTCTGAGATGCAGAGCTTTGTAGTCTCTGAAGCCCATAATTTGGTGGTCTGTAAGACTGTCCTAATGACCAGCTTGTCACAATTAGGAGTTGCCCCTTGGTAGGTTTCTGTTGATGTGCTAAATCCTGTTGAGGGGAGCCCCTTTTGTGTGGGAGAGGTTTACTGCAACGAGTAAAGCGTGCAAGACTCTGCTTAGACTGAGTGGTCTGCTTTTTTGCAATGGCCTAATGTACTACTTCCTTGAAATTATAGCTAGTACTGAGCAGTTTTGGTTAATTATGGGCTGCAACTTCTCCTGTTAGAGAGTAGCATTTTCCTCCAAAATGGCTCAAACCTATAATCTCTCTTTGTCATGCTAAGGATACTGCTTAGGCTTAGGGGGATGCAATGGCATTGCTAAAGAAATTTTAGGTAGAGGTGGAGGACCCAAACTTCTAGGAATACCAGCAAATTGTGGGCCGTACATGTGATTTTGTAATTCTGTTTGGATGAATTACTTCCATTTAGAGATTTTTAGTTGTGAGGATAGATCTTTATCAAATCAGTCAATGCTGAATTTGGATTTCTTCTTTTGGGGATAACTGAGGGATTCATGGATTAAACATGCTTCTTTCATATGTTAGGGAGCCTCTAACAAATAAAGAGGCACTAGAAACAATTTACATGCTTCCAGGGTTTAAGTTGTAATGAGTCTGTAAGGAAATAATGGCTGTTATGTATTACTTTACTTTATGACAGCTTTTGTGGTGATGATAAGGAGGTCATCTCACACACTTCATAGGAAATGTTTGCAAGCTGTCCTGGTATTCTTTACAAAATAGACCTGAAGATGGGTCAAACCAATATTTTTCACTTCTGCTGAATTCTTAATATTTAAGTTTTGAAGTGTATATGCTTATTTGCCTTTTGTTGGACAATTATAAAGATTGATCAGATTTATTTTAAATAAAAAAATCAAAAATAGGATTTGGTCTGTATTACCCCCATATGTTAGGGAAGCTTCAACTAGACTTTTTTTTTCACAAAGGGTCTGTGTGATGCTTTATTTCTGGCAAAAATCTTAAAAGTAATGGGAGAAAACACTGTCTTTTTTTTAACCAGCAGACATAAAGGTATGAATATCTGATCTGGCTTATAGTCCATCTTTTCTAAAAAAAAAGAGTAAAGGTAAAGATAAGAGTACAGTTCTAAAAATTGAACCAGAAAGGTGAGTTTTGTTAAAAAAATAAAAAAAAAAGGAGATGGCTAAGCTTCAGTTTTATCTGAGTCACCAAAATTTAGGGCTGAGTGAAGTCTGAATTTCTCATTTTGTTTCTCTCATCCCTATAATGAAGAAACATGAATGATGGTAGTCTGTAAAAATCTTTGATGAAAGCATTTGTCTTCAAAAAACTGAATGAAGAGTAATTGGGTTTGGTTTGTTACAGTAGCACTTTGGATTGAGCGTTCCACTTCTGAGCCAACTCTAAAAACATATGAAGAAAAACCCAGATGAGGTCCTTCCTTCCAGCCTGGAGGCAATGGGCAGAAGGGTTTGACTGAAGGAAAGTCATGGTGGCAGAGTAAGGATTCGGTTCAACACGAAAGCAGGGCGCAAAGTGGGGCTGTGGGATGCTCGCACGTGCAAAGAGGAGAAGTGGAGGGCAGGAGTCCAAATGGGAAGGTGCTGGAGGGGACCTCGAGAGTGAGGGTGAGAAGCTGAGCAAGATAAAAAGGGGAAGATGGTGATGAGAGTCAGAAATTGAAAGACCTAGCTGGGTTGACAGAGGAGGGTTGGGACCACGGGGACACTGTGCCACCAGGGAAGGCAATAACGGCACTTCTGGGAGACGCCTGTATGGCTGCAGCATGCTGCTCCATGGGGCAGCTCGCCTGCCAGAGTCTGGTGAGTCTACCATAGAGGCTTTTGGCAGTGAAGGTTATAACTATGAAAAGCCTTGTAGAGAGAGGTGAGGCCTCCCCTGCTTACCGCTGTGGCCATCCGCAGAGGGGTCCATCTCAACCTGTTTGTCTGGTAGCTGTGTGGGACAAGCAGAGAGAAGGCACCAGCCTGCAGAAGTGAGAAAACTTACAGTCTGGCCATGACCATGAAGCAGTCGAGATTTTGGAATGAAGGTCTAGACCAGGGTTATGTGTGCTCCAACTCAGAATGTGAAAATAAATATTTAGAAATTAATTTCCATTAGGACAGAGAAGAGCCAGTAGGCTAAATGCTTTGGATGTCAAGCTTGCAAACAGCCTGTTAACTTGCAGTTAGTTCTTGCTATGTGATTTTTCCTAATATAATATATTTTCTTGGGAACTTATTGCATCATCTCTACTCTGCAGTCATATAAACTTAGGAGATAACAGAGAAAAAGCAGAGGTGCCAAGTTGCTCATAGCTCTGATCTTGTAATAAAGAGGTTGTGTTATTATTTACAAAACAACTGATTCATCCAGAGATGCTCGTTGTTTGGAATATGATGCACCATATGTTCAGTGGTTCATTAAAATCTTGTATTCTGCTTCCACTCCATCAGATTTTTTTGTTGCTTGTCTACATAAAATGTTCAAAGTGGTATTTTGGAGGCAGCTGTAAGCCAAATTGCTGACAGCAAGAGTAAGACCTGACATCTCATAAGCCACCATACCTGGGATTTTCAGCCAGGGTGAATGATCTGACTTTTGTGTGGTTAAAAACTTTACTGATTCAGCTGCTACTGGAGTCAGCAGGAGGCTTTTCCAAAGATGGTTGCAGAGGGCCCTCTGCCCTCTTTAGGTATTGGTCTTCATAATGGAGGATTTTACCCCTCCAACCAGAAATGAGCTGAGCACTTTGATTTTGATTGAGCAAAACCATAATGAGAAGGGCTGCTGATTTCGAGGCTGTTCTGCTTGATCCAGCTTTTGCCTGGAACTATCAATCTGTAAAGTAGCCTTTTTTTAAAAATAACTTTGCTTTCTAGCAGCAGTTTGGCCATCATACCTGTGTGGTTGTGCATGGGCTGTGTTGCGCTGGGAAAAGACCGACCACACGTCGCAGGTCTCAAGAAAACAGGGGAGAAGTTCTGCTGCCTCTCCCCTCCCTTCCCATTGCCAGGCATTCATCTTGAAGTGAACAGAGAACTAGTTTTCTGATAAAATATATCAGCTACTTGGTATTTGGGGCAATAAATACATTAAAAAAAAAACTTTAAGATTTTCAATCAATAGCTATTAATTGCAGTTCATTTTTAAAAGGTCCATTGCACATGCTTACAGTTTGCAGCATTTTGCCTAAGGGGGGGGGGAGTTATTTCTTCTTAGTGGCCAGGAGATTTAAAGCACAAAATATTGCTATTTTATTAAATGTACCACTGGCAAACTTATGGCCAATATCTTTCTGCTCTTTTAGTTAGTAATCCCTAACTTTAATGATGAAATTTAAATGTCAGTACTGTTTATTTTACTGGAAAATTCTGTCTGTTTATCCTCTCTGGTTGGACTCATAGGTATTAGAGGCAGAAACACATTGCTAGCTCATTTTTTTCCCTGTTGCCAAAGGCAACTGCAGTAGGCTATAACATCCTATCACTTTTATGCCGTGACATTCTGCTCCCAGTTGACATGGGAGAGTTTATTATGGTGAACATATGGATGTGCAAGGAGGTAAGAGTGCTGGGTTGAAGCTAGGCATCAAATGGGATTGGGAAATATTTTTTACATGGGGTTTGGAAGTTATACATCTGGTTTCCACTCTTGGCCCATCAAAAGCAAACCCCTAAGGGGGTTCAGAAAATACCCTGTGGCCTGCATGTGGGTGTCTGCTGTTGAAGTGGCTTAAGAGCATATTGTCCTCAGCTGTCTTCCCTGCCCCACCATGAGAAGTTATTGCAGGGGCTGAGGGGGTGGGATGTGCACACCGTGCTCCAGCTGTCAATCAAAGCGTAAGTTCAAGCTATTGCACAGTGGTAACCTGGGGTGGGGGTAGTTTGGATCTGTCTGATAGCATCTTTCTCCCTGCCCCTACTGCAAGAGTAGTAAACTTGGGGAGGTGGGGGGGGTGTTGCAGACATCATATGGGTGGGTGGTATCTAAAATGGTACATACAAGAGGTGGTTGCTGAGGGATGGAAGTTTCTCCATGTTAAGAAGGGAATAAACACATTTTCTATCCAGAAAGTACTCACGCAGTTTCCTCTCTTGTCTTCTCTTGGTGAAGAGTCAGCCTATTCATCTGTCAAACAAAAGAGAAAGGAAATATAATACTAGAATCAGCTTTAACACAAGGTGGTAAATACAGACCACCCCCAAAGATATAACACCCCCAGACTTTGGGAAAGATGGTAGTCAGGTTCAGATATCACAGCTCAGACTCATTTTTGCTTAGTACTGTTCTTAGCTCCCACATTATAGAAATCTGCATATTAGTTTCCTGTATTTGTGTTTTCAGTTCTTACTGTTATCAAGCCCTTTTAAATTTGTATTTTATTACAATATATCATAACAGTACCATTCACTTGATGACAGATTTTTTAAAAATCACTTAATTATTTTTTTTCTGATCAAAGAGCCGCCACAGGAAATCTGATAAACTATCAGACACTCCTTCCCCTGGAGTCAGTAGCACATTCATATTTTTCATATTTTTATTTGCTGTCATGAGCCACAATTCCATTTCAGATCAAGGGAAAGGGAGCCTTTTTTTATGTGGGAGGGTAGGATTGAACCCAGCAAACTTAAAAAGGGTACCATTTGTCTTCCTTTAAATCATCCTGGTTTTAAAAATCCTTTAAAGCTTTTCATTTACTGTATGACCAGAAAACATCCAGTTCATCTCCATGTTCAAAGTGATGAACTTTGGAAGAAGCAAATTATCATGTGTTGTTAATTCTCTATAAACAATCACATTTCCATCAGTCAGATGGCTTAAATTAAGGCATTATTAAACTTTCATGTCTAGAAAATGTTATGTACGCTGCTTTGAAAGTGTAGAATAAACCCAGCAGTTTTTTATTTTTCTTAATGCCTGTCCTATATGTGATTAGTTTTTTTAGATATAAAGAGATTAAAAAAGGGGAAAGGTTGGGGGAGATTGCTCAGTCCTACCAGTCTTTACTTACCCTTCACTACAATGTGGCATGCACCCGGGGACAGTCTCTGGGGCAGGTATGCAACCCTGGGTGTGTCTATTAGCAGAGCACCAGCAGTCTGGAAGCCTTTTGCAGCAGTGTGATTGCTGTGCTGGGATTTACAAGCTCCCAGCTCTGGCTTCAAAGGAACATCATTGTTTTGGGGAATAAATTCTCATAGCAGTGGGACTTGACTCTGGTGACTGTTCTGAGGAAGGTTTTTTGCAGATTTAGGATTGAAATTGGTCCAAAGCCCTGAAAATTTTTCTTCAGCTTAGTAAGGCTAAAAATGCCCCAAAGAATCATACACTGCCCTCTAATGCATACAGTTAAGCAAATCACCCAAATACATTGGGTGAGCAATTGGCTGACGGGTTGGGCTCAAAGGGTTATAGTAAATGGGGTTACATCAGGCTGGCGGCCAGTCACCGGTGGGGTTCCCCAGGGCTCAGTTTTAGGGCCAGTGCTCTTTAATGTTTTTATAAATGATCTAGATGCAGGAATCGAATGTGCATTAAGTAAGTTTGCCAACAATACTAAACTAGGAGGAGCTGTGGACTCCCTCGAGGGTAGAGAGGCCTTACAGAGAGATCTGGATAGACTAGAGAGCTGGGCAATCACCAACCATATGAAATTTAACAAGAGCAAGTGCCAGATTCTCTACCTGGGACAGAGTAATCCTGGTTATACATACAAATTGTTTTGTTCAGCTTGGAGAAGAGAAGGCTGAGGGGTGACCTCATCACAGTCTACAACTTCCTCAAGGGGGGCAGCGGAGGGGGAGGTGTCGATCTCCTCTCTCTGGTGACCAGTGACAGGACACGAGGAAATGCGATGAAGCTGTGTCAGGGAAAGTTCAGATTGGACATTAGGAAAAGGTTCATCACTGAGAGGGTGGTCGGTCACTGGAACAGGCTCCCCAGGGAAGTGGCCACATCACCAAGCCTGTCAGAGTTCAAGGAGCATCTGGACGATGCTCTTAGTCATATGTTTTAGTTTTAGGTAGTCCTGTGAGGAGCAGGGAGTCAGACTCGATGATCCTTATGGGTCCCTTCCAACTCGAGATATTCTATGATTCTTCCAAGATATGAATGTTAAAGAACAAGGTCTTTACTGCTTGTTAGATGTACATTTGCTTGATAAATGCGGATGCACAAGGAGCTGCTGTTACACTGCACCACTTGAGGGAGAGTTCTCATTCTTCACCGCTGCCCTCGAGCAAGCAGTGTGGGATTATCTGAGTCAAAATGAGATGTTTGGCTACAACTTACAAAAAATTGGAACTGTCTTTGTCGTGGTTTAGCCCCAGTCGGCAACTAAGCACCACGCAGCCGCTCGCTCACCCTCCCCCTCCCCGGTGGGATGGGGGAGAGAATCGGAAGGGCAAGAGTAAGAAAACCCACGGGTTGAGATAAGAAAAGTTTAATAATTGAAATAAAATAAGAATAATAATAGTAGTAATAATAATAATAATAATAGTAATAATAATTGCAATGAAAAGGAGAACGAGAGAGACAAACAAAACCCAGGGAAAAGAAAACAAGTGATGCAACCGCTCACCACCCGCCAACCGACACCCAGCCAGTCCCCGAGCAGCAATCGCTGCCCCCCGGCTAACTCCCCTCGGTTTATATACTGAGCATGATGTCATATGGTATGGAATAGCCCTTTGGTCAGTTTGGATCAACTATCTTGGGCTGTGCCCCCTCCCAACTTCTTGTGCACCTGGCAGAGCATGGGAAGCTGAAAAAGAAAGTCCTTGACTAGCCTAAGCACTACTTAGCAACAACTAAAACATCAGTGTGTTATCAGCATTCTTCTCATCCTAAATCCAAAACACAGCACTATGCCAGCTACTAGGAAGAAAAGTAACTCTAACCCAGCCAAAACCAGGACAGGTGTGTTGGCACAGGCCATAAAACATCACTGGTGTTTAAGACCTGCTTTTCTGGGTTACTGGTGTCACAGAGGCAAAGCTATAGCTATATGTCAGGTACCTCTGTTATACCAACGTTTTCTTCTGTTATTAATACAATATGACATCTATTACTGACTTTGGGGAAAATAGAGAAGGGAAAAAGAGTGCACTGTCACAGCAAATGCACTCTGTGGTTACTGCTCTGGCTCTAAGGGGGGATTGCAGTGCTTCCACTGACTCTCCTTGCCTCAGTTTTGGGCACGAGTGGTGGTGGAGCTACCCAGCCAGGACCCATGACCCGTTTCTCCCCAAGCACTTGGACCTCTGCATGGCAGCGCACTCTGAGCTCTGTGGCTGCAGAAGAGTCTTGCCTGACTTTTTCACACATCTCTGCTCTGCCTGAGCCCCCCCGTCACTGGTTCTTTACAGGCACATGGAGCAAAAAAGTGGATACGCCCCCATAAGGTATTCTTCCCAAAAGTTGCTGTGGCCCCTAGTGCCTGAACAGAAAAACAACTAACACCAACACAGTTTGGTATTTTACTTTTCTGGCTATCTTAAAACCCTGGAAAGATTCTGGGAGCTTTATAGTAAGTGACAGCAAATTCTATAAACAGCTCCCATAGAAAGTGTCATTTCAAGCCCTGGAGTACACAAGCTAAGTTTCCCCCCAGGAACCACACAGTGTTTCACAGAGACTTAAAACTGAAAACCCCAGAAGCTGGGTGCAACCTTGCTAAAATTAAGCCTAGTTGCTTTCAAGCTGACTTTAGCTTAACCTCCATCATGATGAATTTCTGAATTCAGAGTGATCTGGTATCTAAGTACTCCCAGATGTTCAATATCTAGGGAAGCAGGGGAGGAGGATGGATAATGGGAGGGAAAAACTAGAACTTAGATACACTAATGTACATCAGAGCAAGACAGTTCTGGACAAGCACATCTGGGACTGATAACCTCAGGAGGCCCAAACTGACCAGTTTTCAGTGTCCCTGTGCAGTACCTAGTGGTCTGGGTTGCAGGAGGGCTCAGTAGCTTGGGTGTGGTGCTAGACCCAAGCTGATGCTGGGTCATGTGGCACTGTGTGTGCTAATCGAGCATCGTGGGACGGGGGATGCTGGGGAAGCACAGTGCAGTTCTTGGGCTGATACAGTATGGAAGCACCAGCCCTGTTTCATACCTAATAAGCCATGCTGCACACAAGGTAGTTTTGAAAGTCCCCGGTGATGGGAACGTGGTGCAGGCTGTGCAAATGGGGCTTGCAGAACACCACAAGAGGTTTTGTGAAGAGTACTGGCTGTATTTCCGCCAAGGCACCTCTTCTGCTTCCAGGACTGGGCTGGCCCTGGGAACAGATAGTCATGTTTGCACAGTGGTGGACTTGAGCCTGGCTGAATCCATGTTGCCCCTGAGGAGAGCCAGCATCTTTGCAGATACTAACTTCCTTCTTCACGTGCCAAAATGAGGTACTGGAGGAAAGCTAATTCATCATCTTTGGGCACTACGTATATGCTGAGGTGAAAAAAAGGAGCAGGCAGTATCCTCTGTATCTCTGGACTGTTCCACTACATATTTAGCTTCACAAGATGCTTCTAAATTAAAACAGCACAAAGCAGATCTTCTGCCCCCTTACTCTGAAGAGTTGGGGGAGCACTCCTTGGGGAGATAAGGGTCATTTCCCAACTCAACTGACATCAATGAGCTCAAGAAAGCTGCCCTGCTTTGGTTAGCTTGTTTAATCTCACCTCTTTTTTTGGAGAAAACCCTAATTTATAAACCTTCAGACTGCAATTGAGTGAAATTTGATTTCAGCTCCTCTTTTCTTCTAAACCATCTACTCCATTTCCACTTACTTGTCTTTCAATGTTTTTAGTGTAGAAGGTAGCTGAGCAACAAACATGGTCTTACCGCTCTTGCACTAGAGGGTTTGGAGTGGCTATTGTCCTAACCACATGCCACATCTAGCAAGGCCTCTTTTGTTTGTACTTTTAGCCACTGCACCATAACAGGAGTAATTTTTTTTAACCTGATGTGCATTTGACTGATCTGGCAAGAGTTTAACAGCCTTTGAGAAGCAAATCCAGATTTTCTTTTTGCAGTGCCTGACATCTGTCTGCTCTGCTAGCATGGTGGCTTATCCTGTTGCTTTCATACTGCAAGAAGTGAATGCCAGTTGATTTTAAAAATTATTTATGATAAAAAGAATTTGTTGGCTTCCCCTCTCTCTCTCACTGTGCTACACTGATTCTGACTGCTTGTTTATTCCTACAGATGGATTTCCTGGTTAGGCTTCACCAGCCTTTAATGCCTCCTGATCACAAAGGCCAATTTTGCATCAATGCTGGGTTTTGTTCATGGTGATTCTGTTTAGTGATGGTTAAACAGTTTTTCATTGTTTTGCTACTTGAGGCTCAAGTCACAGGCTTGAGAGGAATTTAAAAAACTGCCATAGCTTGGAACTTGTTAAACAGTTAGGAAAGAAAACTGTAGTAGTATGGCATGAATAAGCACAGGGGATGATGATGAGACATTCCAGAGTTCTCATCTGGGTTCTACCACTGAGGTTTTTCTGTGGCTGACAGCAACTTGTTTCAGCGTCTTGGCTTTTTTTGCCATCTGTAAAACATATGAACAGCCAAGCTTATTCTACCAACTCTTATCAATACCTGGAAATCACTGAAACCACTCAAGAACACTTAATATATACTTGAACTACAGAATTAGGTCTTAACTGTATGGCAGATGCACCCGCCCTGATAAAGAACGGGCCTTTGTTACTTTTCACGCCTTTACTTTTCACGCCCTTATTGCCCTATTGTGGCTGTTGTCCCGTACACAGTCATGGGTAGATAGAGCCTTCGGCCAATAGGAACAGGACATGACCATATATGACCACAGGTCAGATTCAACTAGGGTATAAACAGAGTCCCACCGGGGGAGCAAATTGAGTCGGTCCTCCTCAGAGCAGCGGGTCTGCAGTTGGGGACTCTCCCCTTGGGTCGGGATGCCGCCCAAGGTAACTCCTCAAGGTTGAGAGCCCTCACCTTATTAGGTGAGTGATTGTGCATTTTGAGTCATCATTCTGAAGCTTAAGAATTCTTAAGTCGGCTGTGTAGTATTAAATTCCCGTTGTCATCCTGAACCTGTGGTTTACTAATGTTCATTGGAGTGCCAAACACTTTTGATTAGAATAAATATTATTTTTGGTTACATCACCTGCCTAATTTGACTTTGTGCACCTCCGTGACAAACTGACCTCACCATTTTCAACTGGCTCTGCCAGGTATTTGGCTTCGTAACACTACTCCAAATAAAAATTGTTAGCAATGGTTTTTTGACAATAGTATCATCAGGACTTAATGTGAGTACATGCAGAAAGTCAGTTGAGTAAGAAGGCTTAATTGTAATTGCTTTTTAGAGTAAACCCGCACTTATTAATATTCAAGGGCTATTTATGTCCACTTGCAATTTTCTGGAAACATATCCATATCTCTTAAAACAACAGTATTTGTTTTCATTGTTTCATAAGGGGAGCTGTAGGCTCTCATGCAACTGTGCTTAATGCTGCTACCTCTGCAGTGCCCCAGGCTTTCATCAGAGTATGCCACCTCTCTTCATAAACTGCTGCTGGGAGCTTCATTCATTCACAGGACACTAACATGTTAATTCACATCACAACTATTTTTCCTCAGGAGCTTGCTAGTTGCTGAAAGATAGCTGCAGTGATTACATTTCCGAACTCAGTTACTTGTTTTCCTGTCGGTTATGAAAATGCATTTTTATTAGCCCCCCTAAACAGCAAAACTCAAGACTATTGCTGTTCTTGAACCAACCCTGATTTATAACTTGGCATGTTATTGTCACTCATGAGCTAATAGGGTTAGCAACGAGTCCTTCCTTCAGCTCTAAATGTTTATTTAAGGCATTTCCTGAGGGTAGGACATAATGACACTCCATAGCAAATTAATTTGATTACTATATGGACCACTAATTAGGCTTTAAATTGATGCAGCAATGAACAGTATGAAGCTTTCCTAAGCATCATTTGGAATGCTTATATGTTCTAACTCCCCCATGCACCAGTAACCGACTAATTGGGCGGGGACAGGAGTGACGGCGGCAGTTTAAAACCCAGTGTATCTGCCATTTCAGTGAAGTCGCCTCGGCGAAGGGCTCTGGAGCGGAGGAGCGTGCCGGGGGACCCTTCCTAAGGTGGCAAAACTGCAGAGGCAAAAGCACAGGGAGAGAGAGGGCACCCCAGCCCCGCCCCGAGCGGGAAAGAGTGAGCTGCTGACGAGCGGCAGCTCTGACTCAGTGTGGGCGGGGACAAGAGTGACGGTGGCCAAACCCTCTCACATACAAAAGCAGCCCCCAGGGAGCATGAACGACCAGGATGGGCAAACAGGGCGTGGCGTGGCAGAAGGGTGCGGCACAGCAGTTCGCGCGGGGAAGGCGAAGTCTCTCTCCCAGCTCAAGAGGTAAGTTCAGTAAGTTCAGCTGGTGAGAGGGAGCCTAGCCATGGTATCCACCCGGCGGAAGGCTATATCCTCTGCGCTAGCCAGAAAGGATGTATCAACCCAGACTGAGCTCCCA
>VYZW01059119.1:112232-138029 GCA_013401315.1 Balaeniceps rex | reverse complement strand
GCTTAGTTGCCGACTGGGGCTAAACCACGACACCCTGTAACCAGAATGGCTGCCACTTGGTGCTGGAAGTGAAACTAGGCCCATGGACTGCCAGGATTCTCATGAGCTCTTTGAAATGACAGAGAGTAGAGAACTAAAAAAGGAGGCTCTGGAGGAGCAGTGGATGAATTTATGAAGCCTGGGGTCCTGGAGCATGAGCTCCCCACCCCAGAGCATGGGTGAAGGGACAGTGCTAGTAGACAAGCACAAAGAGCCAGTGTGCCAGTGCTCCTAAAGGAAGTTGTGGTGATGGGGGACAGAGCTGGTGCTGAAGTACAAAAGGCTGCTCTAGCTGCACAACTTCAAGCTGAGCGCCTGTGTCCCAGCTCTGAGAAAGCAGCCTGGCCTCTGTCCTGCAGTAGTAATCCCTCCCATTGCATCCTGGACTCTTTCTGTGCTTTCACCTGACAGCAGCCTTTTTATAATGACCTTTCTAAAATTTTTATTTCGGATGGCATCAAAACAGAGACCAGGCCCAGAGCAGCAGTAGGGAAGGAGATGGGAAAAGTGAAGTCTAATCTAAGTTTTGGGGTTTGGTTTCTTGAGATTGTCACTGCTGTTATATCCCTAAAGAAAGGAGCTGGCTTTACAAAGATATTGTGATTAATGTTACGTAACAAAGTCTTTATTATTAAAGAGACTATAAGTATTCCTTAATCAATTTGAATTTGATTCAAATGAAAATGAAATTATTTAAATGGTATTATTTATTGAAAAGGTTTATTTAGAACCGCAATGACAAGTGAACAGCCGTGGGATGGGGACTGCCTGTAAGCCTGTTCTGTGTCAAGACAGAACTCATTTTTGCTTAAGCTCTCAAGAAGCCTTGAGCCAGCCCGTCTGTGACCTAAGGGAGCAGTGCTGCTTGTTCAGCTCTGGGAAGGAAGCAGGGGATGCACACCAGCGATAGCTCATAATGTGTTACGTGAAAGATTATTGCAGTAGAAAGATTTAATGAGCCTTTAATTTTGTATCAGTGTCTTTTCTGGAAACAGCTTTGTTGTCTGCCATGCAGTGCACTGTCTAGCAGTATTTGCAAGGGAGTAATAGCCTTTATAATTTATTTCATTATCAGCTACATTATTTAAATACTTGAAAAGCTATTTTCTGTTTCTTAACAGCACTGGAGGATTGTTTGGAAAACCTAAGCCTGGAGGACCCCTGATGCTACAGACATCTGCTGATCAAGTTGCACGCAGTAGGCTTTGCAAGCTCCCTGCCGTTGTCCCTCTGCAATTAAGCTGTGACCCCAAGGCTACCCAGGATTCTCAGTGTGGTTCACGCTGATAGTGACACTCCTTTGCGTTTAGAGTGACAGGCTGCAGCCTCGTGTTGGAGCCTTTGGATTGCCTGGAAGAACAATCCACGTGTGTCTGTAACATAGGTAAGCCTTTGCAATGAACCTCTTCCATGCTGCCTTACTTTTGCCTGCAACTAAGGCCGTCCTGTATGCATGAGGAGGAACTGTGCATGTGCTTCACATGTTATTTGTTTACCTACTCACTACAAAGTCTGTACAGAGTGGGAACATTCAGTACAGGCTCTTTTTTTTATTTTTATTTTTACAATGTCAACACAATGAAGGTGATAACAGAATAAAAGCGTAGAATGGGAAATAGTTCAGTAACTCCAGGGGACTTACCTTTTGTGTAAAAGAGAATCGATGCTAGAGACATACGGGGAGACACTTGCTTCTTGGATGTTCTTGATAGTGAGCTGGAATGAGGGATGTTGCTACCAGTACGACTAAAACCACACTACTTTTCCGTGGGGGGAAAAAAAAAGCCAGAAGTGAGAGAAGGGTCTGTACTATGAAGAAGCTATGCTATAAATGCGTAAAAATTTTAAAACCAGTTGCACAGCACAGTAAGCACTTTAAGGCCTCTTTTGCATTGCTGATACTTTCTTTGCCAAATAAAATATCTATTTATGCATGAAACCTCTGAGACTGATCATTTGAGAACATGGGGAACAGCAGCATTAACTCGTGTGGGTTATTTCCCACGTGATTCTTGGACACGGCAGGGCAGGGTGGGAGCGAACCCTTGAGTTCTCTGTCCTCTGCACCCTGCTTGGCTGGCAGCGTGTACCGGCATCCACCGACAGTTCCCCAGCCTGGGTGACGCGCTGGTTACGTCAGTGGTGCGGGACAGGGACAAAGGCGTTGCTAGTGTGTTAGGTACCTGCCATGCTAAAGGCGTTCCTCCCATCTGTTTTAGCAGCTTACCGAGATTTCTAGGAAGCCGTGTGCGTCCTCGGTTATGTTTAAGACACACAACTGCAGCTGTGCAGCTCCGGGGGATTCACGTTGTCCCAGGGACGCTACGTTCACACCCACCCGCTGATGGGGGTCAAATCCGTCTGGGGGGGGCTGAAGTTTGGGGGTTTGTTGGTGGGGGTTTTTTCATTTCGTTTCTTTTGTTGTTTACACAAGCCTCTGGCACTGAGAGACCTAATCCAGAACTATGAGAACGGATGGGGTGGGGCCGCCAGCACTCCCCGGCGCCGAGAGCCGGGAGGGGGGCCTGGCCTCTCCTCCGCCCCGGGGTGGGACCGCCGTGAGGCGCCATGGCCACGCCTCACCGCCGCCGTGGCGGGAAAAGAACTACAGCTCCCGTCGTGCCCCGCGGGGAGCGCGGCGAGAACAAGCTCTTCGTCGATTGGCTTTCTTTTCCGGGCTCCGCCAATCAGATGCGCCGCTGAGGGGGGGACATGCTCCCCACGCGTGAGGCGGGCTAGCGGCGTCCTGGGAGCCATGGAGCAGGATCGGGGGGAGGTGAGCGGTGGTGGGCCGGGCTGGGCTGGTCCCGTCCGGTCCGGTCCGGGGCTCCTCCGGGGCCGGAACCGGTCGGGGGGAGGCCGCCCGCTCCTACAGCCGTGGAGCTGCCCGCAGGGTGCTGGGCGAGCCTTGAGGCACCGGGCTGGGCCGGCCGGTGCCCTGCGGGAGGGTGCGAGGCCCGGGCTGTGTTAGCGGGGTAACGGCTGCGGTGTTGTACTGGGGTAACTGCTGCCCGCGGCCGGGAGGGGGCGAGGAGCGCCGGGCCGCCTCCTCCTGGCCGTCGTGTTGTTGTGGCTGCTGGCGTGGCCGTCTGCCCCCGCCTCCGCCGTGCTGGGGGCCAGGCTGGTGATGGAGGGGATGATGGGTCTGACCCGGGCGGGATGGGCCTCTGTGCCCCCCTTGCCTCTCTGAGGAGGTTGCGGGTGGTGCTGTCCCCGCTTGTCAGCCCTGGGAACTTGTAATATGTCCGCAAGTTTCATTCGCCTTTGGTGGAAGAGTAACAGTCCAAAGATATTCGCTTCCTACGAGCTGAAGGAAGGTGCACCTCCGGATAGGGGCGAGAAAGAGATTGATCTGCTCTTTTTTGAGGAGTTCAGGCCTTTCAGACGTCAGGAATGCTGTCTGAGGATGTGGATCTGCAGGAGAGCAACTCTGTCTTCAGGGAACAACCTGGGTACTTTGGGTCTGTTTTGTGTGAAACCCAGGGAGGATGTGGGGAGACAGCAGTGAGTGAAGGCTGATCTTCCTGTTCATGTGTCTATAATAATACCCAGGAGCCAGGTATCGGAGGGAATTTAGCACTGGAAGGTGATGGACTTGCTGCTGATCTTCTGTTGTTTCCTGCTTGGATGAACAATTGTATCCTGGTGCCTCATGCGGCTGTTCCAATCTAACTTTCTGTTCCATCACTCCCTGTGCTGATGCTGACTTCTTGCTGCTCTTTCATAAGTTGCTAACACCTTTTTCCAGCTTCTTTTGTGCTTATTTGGAGCCCTGTTAAAGATTCTTCTACTCTGAGAAACAGTCACTGGATTTCTCTGCTCTTTCTTTAATCACTGCCTCTCTGCTCTCTTGCTGTAACAGCAAGTATGAAGAGCTAGTGAAGATGTTTACTTGTGGAGACATCTGGTTGTAGGGAAAAACTCTTAATAAACGTTGTTCTGTCATCCTGCTGATGCAGCTTCTGAACTGAGGTCAACTGTGAACTGTGCAGTTTCCAAACAACATGAACCTTCTCCAGAGTCAAGTTTGTCCTGCTGACATCCAGGCTGTACTGGTCTTGTGAGCTATGGTGGCCAGAGTGTGCAGCTTTGTGCTCTGCGTTCAAGTTTGCGGTGACTTTAATGTTGGTGGTGTCTGCACTACTGTGCAGTTGTTGGGAGCAACAGTGCCTGGAAGGACGCAGTCTCCTCTGTCTTTGTTAGCATGGCAGTGTAGTTCCCTGGATTCTCTTCATGTTCCTCAAAGTTTTTTCTATGTAACTGCAGCTCTGTGGCTGTTTGCTCTTGGGAAGCAGAATGCAGCCTGTGAGATACCTGTAAAGTGGCCTGTTGCAGAGGTAATAGCTTCCCTGCTAGGGATTCAGACTCCTGCCTTTGGGGTTGTTACATGGACTTATTGCTCACCTTGAGGCCTCTCCCCAGTCTAGGAGGCCCCCCTGGCAATGAAGGCAGGTTTATTGTGGAGCATGGTGTAAAATGCCTATTTTAAAGCAGACTGGCTCTTTTTTCAGTTGGTGTCTACTTTCTGCCACAAGACTTCATCTCTGGAGCGGACGGAGGAGGAAGGTGATGATGATGAGGAAGACGATGAATTGGACATCTTTGGGGGTTATGACAGCTTCCGGGGCTACAACAGCAGCATGGGCAGCGACAGCAGCTCCTGTCTGGATGAGTCTAGTGACGATGAGGTGGCAGACCGGGAAGCTGGAGAGCTTCCGACCTCTCCTGTGCACCAACCGTCCACAGGACGGCTCACAGAGGACAGTGGCTCTGAGCCAGGTACTGCCTTGCATCCCTGTTCTACCTAAAGCATATGCATGATGGAAAGAACAAGGGCTGGGGAAAGCCAAAGGGCGTGTGACTGCATCTTGAGTATGCTTTGGAGCAGCACTGGATTGAGGCTGTGTTTTCTGGGCTATGTGGGGGAGCTGCTATGTGTAATGAGGGTTACCTGGGCTCAGCTCTGTCCTTGTAGTGTATCAACCCTGTGAACTGCTCACGTTTTTGTGCCTTCGTTCTCTCAGCTGTGTGCGAGATGTGTGGGATTGTGGGCACCAGGGAGGCTTTCTTCTCCAAGACCAAACGTTTCTGCAGCGTCTCCTGCTCCAGAAGCTACTCCTCAAACTCCAAGAAGGCCAGCATCCTGGCCAGACTGCAGGTGAGTCAAACCCCTTCCTTCTTCCTCTCCTGTGCCACTAGTGTTCCTAATGTTCCTTCTTTTGTAGGGGAAGCCACCAACGAAGAAAGCTAAAGTCCTGCATAAGGCAGCCTGGTCGGCCAAGATCGGGGCCTTCCTTCATTCACAGGGCACGGGGCAGCTGGCAGATGGGACACTGACAGGCCAGGATGGTGAGTGTAGGAGGCGTGAGGAGATGCAGCTACTGGAGCCACAGAAATGGGGATACCTGGAGGGCTGTAAGCTCTACAGTCTACTCTTCCTCCCCTCTGGTACACTGCCTTGTACTGAAACAGTGTGTGTGGATTGCTCCAACACAGGCTGGCAGGACGCAGGGCATTCTCTCTCCCTGCCGATGCTAATGGAGCCCTGGTGGGTTCCTGCCCATCCACTATTGCAGCCTCATCCTCACTCCTCATGCAACTTGCCCTGGAGCGTAAGCTCTGTAGTCACAGTCCCACGAGGTGCCGACTTCTGCTGGCAAAGTTGACTTAAAGGTGTCCTGCTGCTCCCAGCCATTTGCTGCCAAATTGCCTGTGGAGTTATATTTAACCTGAGTCACTCACTGATCAACTTGAGGAACAACCAGTCACTGCTGCTGAAGGAGGAGCAAGCTGCTATGTTAGGGTGAAAGTGAGCCACAGGGGCTGGCAGCAGGAATTGATCCCTGAGCAGACTGCTGCTGGAGCAGCGCTGTAGCCTTGGATCAGGGGTGACTGTGGGATTAATATCCTAGTGCTTCACTCTGATTTTCCTAGCACCCTCTGGGGAAGCAAGTGCTGCTGATATGATCCTGAAGTGTTGCTGCTGAGAGGCAAAGCTGCTAAGCGGTTTAGTGCTGACAGGATGCAGTCTCCACTCTCCCCGGAGTGCTTGAGCCCTGGGCTGGATTTGACCCCTTTTTTTTGCCCCTCCTGCCCCCCTTCCCCAAAAGCAAGTGACAGCAAGGATTGATTAATAATATATTGTGCCTCTTGTGGGGGCTGCCCCGTGCACTTGTAGGATCTAGTTCCCCGCCAGGGAAAATGCACTGGAACACAAGAGTCCCTCTGTGCTGGGGCAGAGGGCTCTGTCCCAGAGCAAGCCACAATGTGGCTGCAAGCCGTAGTCCAGAGGTAACTGAGCAGTCTGTGCCTTTTCTATAATCTCACTTGATGTTCTTCTCTCATGTCTGCTTATAGCACTCGTCCTGGGCTTTGACTGGGGAAAGTACCTGCAGGAGCACGGCTTCAAGGCAGCTCCTGTCAGCTGCTTCAAACACGTGAGTTGTTCTTTGTTGTGCATCGTAGTGCGCTTGGGACATGTCATATGCATGGGGCTCTCCTGTACTCCTGCGACAAGTGGTGGGGAGAGGCCTGGGGAGCTGGCTATGAAGCCCCAGCTGATGCAAGGGAAGAAGTTGGGGCTTCTCACAGCTAAGAATGGGAGTCCCACAGACGGACGACCCAGGGTGATGTGCAGGGAGGAGCTCAGCTTATGTGGGCCTGGCAGTAGCTGCCCCTCCAGCATGTCTGGTTCCTATCATACTGCTTTGCAGTCCTTGTAGTCCAACTAGCCTATAGCAGATACATGGAAGAATGGCAGTTCTTAGACATTCTAGCAGCCCCAGCCTCTCTGTGTATTAAGAGTCACTTATTACGTTCCTTTTGAGTTGTGATCTGTGAAATACTAACAAAATTTTATTTTTCTTGAGGGTAGGTCAGGAAGACACGGCAGTTTGACGGTTAGGGATTTTGATACCATAGAGGAATGGCAGCAGCTACTTTGGGACAATAGGGCAGCTGGCAGTGAAATAGTTAAGTGTTGCTATACAATGTTCTGCCTTTTGGGATCCTCTGTGAACACCCCAGTGAGATGGTGGGACAGTTCGGTTGCATTTCAAGCTATTGGCACATATAGGAAGGGTAAGGCATGCAAACCTGGGCCAAAGGTGAAAGTGTAGCTGCCTAAAACATCTCTGAAAGCTAGAGCAGGGGCCTGAGCCCTGCTCTGTCAACGTCTGTCTCCCAACATGGCTGCCTCAATCCTTCAGGTGCCACTCTTTGATCAGTGGGATGATGTGGTGAAAGGTATGAAGGTGGAAGTGCTGAACAGTGATGCTGTGCTCCCCAGCCGTGTGTACTGGATTGCGTCTGTCATCCAGACTGTAGGTATGTCTCCAATGTAATTCCCGACAGCCGGGAATGGCTAACCTCTGAGGGAAGTTTTAGAGAGCCAAGTGTAGCTGGTCAAGCAAAACATCAACTCTTTGGAGCTCCGCAACTGCTAAGAGATTTTGGAACAGGAAATACCATGATGCGGGGGTGGGAGGAAACCAGCATCTGGTTCCTCTTCTGGTTGCTGGGCTCTTTGCGAGGATGATTCTGCCTCCAGAATGGCTGGAGAAGCTCTGATAACCTATGCAGAGCTCTAAAGGCCATGCTGTAGGGACTAAGCCTATGGTGCCCAATAGGGAGAGGAGAAATTCTTGTCCTCTAATGCCTTTCTCTGGTTGTCTGCTCTGTCCTGGCAGGGTACAGGGCCCTTCTGCGATATGAGGGCTTTGAGAATGATGCTGGCCATGACTTCTGGTGCAATTTGGGCACAGTGGACATTCATCCCATTGGCTGGTGTGCCATCAACAGCAAAATCCTGGTACCACCACAAAGTGAGTGTGGGGCAGCTGGGGTCAGCACGTGCCTGGGCATGGAGGAGCCTTGCTTTATGCCTAGCACAGTGGGACAGGTGCTCCTGCTGTATGTGGGACCACAGCTCCATTTGTGCTCTGAGATACAAGGAACAGTTAGTTCTTTGGGAAGCTGGAGACTGCTTGGACTGCTCCTTCTGCATCTCCCTGTGGTTGACCCTGGGGGTGCTGGATGCAGAGCTGGTGTCAGACCTATGGACAGAGGCTAATGCAGGTGGCTGTTCCTCCTTCTGACCCACGCAGTGGCTAGACTTAACCTTTGGGAGAACTTTTTGGTCCTACATCCTAGACAGTGTCTCTGGGGAGCACACTGGATCCCGTCACTGCTCATCTAGCAGTTAGGAGAGGGATGCTGGTTTAGCAGAATTCTGGCAAGCTGAGGTTTGCTTGGTATGGCTTGGTTTTTGCTCTAATACCACTTCCACATCTAGATCAGTGGAGTTTGGTGTCTGCTTGGCCCAGTCCATTCTGTAATGGTGATCTCTTGCAGCCAGTTGTGGGGGCAAGCTTGCAGAACAGGGTCTGCTTGAGAGCAGGTACAGGATCTGAATGTGAAAAAGGCCTTTTAATGCAGATGGACTCTTGGAGAGGAAGAAAGGTGTAGTGTGGTGCTGTAATTCCTCAGTCATAAAGATGTGCTTTTTCCCTGTGCGTATGTAGCTATCCATGCCAAGTACACTGACTGGAGGAGTTACCTCATGAAAAAACTGGTGGGAGCCAGGACCATCCCAGTGGATTTCCACATCAAGGTAAATGTGGGAGGCTGTCATTTTATGTGTGGAAATGAAGCCAAAGCCAAGAGATGTGCGTGCAACACGTCTCTTCTGGTTCTGATCTATGCTATGCCTCTGTGTCCCCCCTCGAAACCTGGGCAGGACAGGGGCAGTGAGACACCTGTCATGATGCTGTAGGTAATGGCACAGCCCCTGTGCCCTGTCAGCACAACCATTTCTCCTTTGAGTCATAGGTGGGCTTTAAAAGCTGTTGTCATGTCAACTTCTGCTGGAAAATACCAGGATGAGTTTGCTTTTTTGCTGAAGGGAGAGGCCAGTGCAGCTCCAACCTGGCCTTTACCTGCCCTGTTTCAGTGCTGGGGAATGGCTCTGAGAGTCAAAAACCTTTGCCTTCAGTGTTGGTAGCACAGCAGCCTGTGGGGAGTGAGAGGGGTGCAGGCTCCCTCAAAGTGTGTGGAAGCAGCTGTGCTGTGGCCTTGCCAGCTTTATAGCTCTTGTGGTTGTTTCGTGTAGCCTGCACTGAGGTTCGACCTTGTCGGGGAGAAGAGACTGTTTTGTCACTGGCAACTTTGTAAACCACAGGTAAGGAAGACGGTCCCAGAGACAGCAGGCAGGAAGGCAGGTGGTAGATTTTCCTGTGTGTGAGGTAATTGGTGACGCACAGCTGGAGACCTTGAGGTAGTTGATGTTTCTTCTCAGAAAGTTGAGAGGATGTTCATAGCTGCTTGTTCCTGGACCATAGCTTGTAGCTGAGAGCTTACGCCATAGAAGGGGAGCGGCAGAGGGAGACAGATATTGTCAGTATCTTTCTCCCCCCAGCATCTCCACTCCCACCTAATGAACAGGAGGTAGAAGATCATCCCTTAAAAGTTCTTCTGGATTCACATATAGGCTAGTTTGGATGTCCGAGTCTGTTTTGAGCTGTGGCTCTTAGTTGCTGCACAGCATTCTGGGATCTCCAGTGACAAAATGTCAGGTGTTCTATAAACACCATTGGGTATTTGTGGATGAGTATGGCTAGGCTGTATCGGCAAACTGAAGGTCTCAGAAAAAAAAAAAAGTCAGAAGGCAGCCAGTGGCTCTTTTTGACTTTTTTTGACTGCCTTTGGGTCAGTCTGCAGAGTAACTCTGGCACTAGAGGTGGAGTTGGCAGATAGATCATCATGTTGCTCAACGTCTGATCAGAGTAAAAAGTGCCTGAGCTCTTTTAAAGTCAACTGAAAATCCTGTTGCCCTTTGGGAAGCTACACCTCTAACTGCTTCAGGCCTTGAAACCCTTATGGTCTCTTTCATGACTGAAAAAGGCACGCAATTCCTCACTCAGCCCTGCTGAACAGAAGTGACATCTGTTTCTCACGCTCAGAACATTCACACAAGGTGCTGGCTGAGCACGGCTGCTGGGCAAGGATGGGGATAGCTGTTATGAGGCCCCAGGACAGGGGAGACTTAGGGTGCGTGCGCCCAACTGTGCTGTCATGTGTGGGGCTGGCAGCTCCCAGTCCCTCTGATGAACCCACTCCCATGCATCCCTTGCCAGAGGTGTCTCCCAGTCAGCTTTGGGCAGCAAGAGGGTTAGCCAGCGCATGTCTGTAGGGAAAGCTGTTCTCTGAAGTGTTTGGATAAGGAAAACACCAAGTACAATTGATCTCACCTCCTCTGTTGGTTGTTGCCAGATGGCAGAGAGCATGAAGTACCCGTTCCGGCAGGGCATGCGGGTGGAGGTGGTGGATAAGAACCATGTGTCCCGGACACGCATGGCAGTGGTGGACACGGTGATTGGGGGCAGACTGAGACTCCTCTATGAGGATGGCGACAGCGATGATGACTTCTGGTGCCACATGTGGAGTCCCCTCATCCATCCTGTGGGCTGGTCACGGAGAGTGGGCCACAGCATGAAGAAGACAGGTAGGATCAGGCCGCCACAAGCATCTTCTGATTTGCTATGAGATGCCTGGGCCCTGCTGTTGACAGCAGTCTTGACATGCTGGGAGCCAGGCAGCTGCCTTAGGACCTGACAGATAAGGTCTACGCAGTTGTGTGTCTGCTGGTTTTCCCCCTGCATAGATAAAAGCCCAGTGATCTGCTGCCACAGGTTGGGACGGGGGGACTGTGGGGTTTCTTACCTGAAGCAGGTGGTCTATCCCTACAGTGTGAGAATGCAGAGCCTGCAACATCACAGGTGTTTCTAGTCTTTTTGAGGAAACTAATGCTGGCTTCTGTAAAACTGGATGCTGTCAGGTTATGTTTTTTCCTGGACTTTACAGAGAGGAATTCTTGATCAGCTTAGACTGGCAAAAAAAACAAGACTTGAGCCCTGCTGATCATTTTGATTTTGTCTCCCTTCCTTGCTGCCTCTCCCTGGTGATTACAGCTGCATGTATAGGTGTTATCACTAGCGCTCGGAAAGATCATCCATCTGCTTTTGAGCAAGCCCGTGTTATGGGAAGGTGTAGAGGGACTGACCTGTTTTTTTTATTACTCTTCTCATGGTCTCTGATCTCGCTCTCTTATAGCTGCTGAGCTCTCACCAGATAATTAATAGCGTGGTTTTTTACTGCAGTTGCTGCAGGTTTCTTACCTCTCTCTTTTCCTTCCATTCCTCACAGAAGAAAAACGCAGTGACATGGCAAACCATCCCACCTTCCGGAAGATTTACTGTGATGCTGTCCCCTATCTGTTTAAGAAGGTAGGACAAGTCTGCCTTTCTGTGTTGGCCACAGCAAAGGAAGCAATGATACCACTTCCTTCCTTGGGTATATATGCTGCTGTGTGGGTTGTTGAGGATGGCTCATTTGTCTCTCTTACAGCTATAGGGCAGTAAGGTGTTTGGGGTGTCAAGGCTGTGGTTGGTCAGGGGCAGGTCAAAATAGAAAGATGAAAGAACTAAAAGACAATGACAGATTGAGGTATTCAATTGAAGGGCAAGCAGTTACTTGGAACTTTGAGTTGGAGAGGGAAGACGATTGCATGGGAGAGACCAGTTCAGACAAGGGGCAGGGTCATACTTGTAAGGACTGAGATGAGAAGGAGGCTTGCTTTGCTGTGGAGCAGTGGCTGAGTCCTGGGCCTGGCTCTCCGACTGACCAGAGCCTTGGCAGGAGATTGCTGACACAAACACAGCATTGGTTTGGCTGCCTCTTTGTATTTCTTGTAATTTTTTTTCTTTCCTCTCCCAACTTGGGTTGAGCCAAGTAAAGAAGCTCTAATCCTGTTTGCACTTGGCAGGGTTGGTGTCGGGATGGGACTGTCCCATACGCCTGACAGCACATGGTATACCAGAGTCTCCCTTAGGTACGAGCTGTCTATGCTGAAGGTGGATGGTTTGAGGAAGGCATGAAACTGGAGGCCATTGACCCCCTGAATCTGGGCAACATTTGTGTGGCCACTGTTTGCAAGGTAAGTTCAGTGGGCAGAAGGGGGTCTAATGTGTTTACCTGAGATAACCCAGCCTCTCCTCAGGTCTTTGCAAAAGAATAAGACCAGGTAGGATTTTGCATGAGGGAGAGGGCTGTCAAGAGAGGTAGGCAGCTGGTGTGTGGAGGGAATTGGGGCATTACCTCAGAGGTCTGAGAAGCTCATGAGAGCAGCAGCTGTCCACGTGTACCTAAGTGGACAGCATGAAGATGAGCCATGCTTGGTCTGCAAGCTAACTGTCTGGTGTGTGTGACTGGCAGCCACCCTTCCTTCACCCTTGGGTATGCAGTAGGGAAGATTTGTTCTCCAGTTCTTGGAGTGCATAAAGAGAGGCCTCTTTGTGGTGCCCTTCCCTTCTGCCCAGTAACAAATTCATGATCTGGCTGGTGTAGAGGGTCTCTGGGCTGCCAATAAAGTCTGTTTGTGAGGGAGAACAGAGCTCCTGACCTTTTATGGCTGAGTCCTTTTCACAAGGCTATTAGTGTTGGTCCCAGTCCTGCAGAAATTGCTGTTTTGGGGATTAGCTTTTGTTGACTAACATATAAGGAGAAGCTACTGCATGCCCTGGAGCATCTAACATTGCATTTTACTATCTAGTGGCAAGGGTGATCCATCTGTGGGGACTCTTGGGAGGATCCTTTGAGAGGCGAGGCTTTAGAGCAAGCAAAGCTCTACACTCATGCCCTTCATTCCTATCTCAGGTCCTCTTGGATGGGTATCTCATGATCAGCATTGATGGAGCCACATCTGCTGACGGCTCTGACTGGTTCTGCTATCATGCCTCCTCGCACGCCATCTTCCCCGTCAACTTCTGTCAGAAGAACAACATCGATCTGACCCCTCCAAAAGGTAAGATTTGGACTCTGCCATGTGGTACAAACCTGCATGCAGAATCTGCTGGGCTGTGCTTTTCTGAGAAGTGTCAGGTTCAGATGAATCAAAACCACAAGGTCCCAATCTGCCTGTTTTTCAGGGAGATAGGGCTGATTCAGAGACAGAGTCCGTTTGAGCTCTGCCCATATACCAAGTCTTGGTACTTTATGGAAGGAAGTAACATCTCCAGTGGGCATTAATGGCATGGTGGTTAGTTCCTGGCGGATCAGTGGGAGAGGTGTATGATCCTCAAACTGAACAGAATCAAAGGTTTAAAGGACAAGGAGGGTGGGAAGGGATAAGTAGAGCGATTGATGCATGACTCAGTACTTAAAAGTGGCAGGAGTCACCTCTGTTATTCTTGTATGAATAAATCTGAGACCAATATTTCTGCAAAATCCTGAGAGGCAATCACCCTAGGAGTGTTTTTACTGCCTCATCTGGCCATACCCAAAAAGGCCTGCTCTGAATTTCTGTGTTGCAGCACTTTGTGCAGTGCTATTCTCTCTTCCTTTGATGTTCCTGCTGGTGGGAGAAAGATTGGTCTTAGTCGTGTGTTTTGGACATACTTCTTCCTGCCTGCTGCTATTCCTCACTTTTCTCTGTGGTCTGGATATGTGAATGACACAGGTGTTCAGAGTTGCAGCTTGCACTTTTCCGTATTTGTCCGCTGGAGGGGGGTGCTGGACTGCCATGGAATCTGTGCACTAGATTTATGTCCAAGATCAGGCTGTGTGTGCTGGTTAATGAAACTGCCTTGCAACCAGTTGCTATGCCTCCTTCCTGCCTATTCTGCCTTTTCTCCCAGCTGGTCTGCCCAGTGACTGCCTTTTTCCCACTGACCATTTCTTCCTGCTGCAGGGCAAGATGCACAGACCTTCAACTGGGAAAGTTACCTGGAAAAGACTAAATCAAGACCTGTTCCAGCACGGCTCTTCAACACAGTGAGTCCTGCCAGGAGGAAGAGATGTGTAGGGATGCTTGCAGTCAGCAAGGAGGAGCACAAGAGCTCTGGCTGTCACAGAATGGTTAGGTGGAAGGGACCTCTGGAGGTCATCTTGTCCAACACCCCTGCTGAAGTAGGGTCACCTAGAGCCGGTTGCCCAGGACCGTGTCCAGACGGCTTTTGAATATCTCCATGGATGGAGACTCTACAACCTCTTTCAGCAACCTGTGCCAGTGCTCAGTCATCCTCACAGTAAAAAAGTGTTTCCCGATGTTCAGAGGGAACCTCCTGTGTTTCAGTTTGTGCCCATTGCCTCTGGTCCTGTCACTGGGCACCACTGAGAAGAGCCTGGCTCCATCTTTGTACCTTCCCTTCAGGTATTCACATACATTGATAAAATCCCCCTGAGCCTTCTCTTCTCCAGGCTGAACAGTCCCAGCTCTCTCAGCCTCTCCTCGTATAAAAGATGCTCTAGTCCCCTCATCTTCCTGGCCCTTTGCTGGACTCTCCAGTATGTCCATGTCTCTCCTGTACTGGGGAACCCAGGCCTAGACACAGCACTCCAGGTGTGGCCTCACCAGTGCTGAGTAGAGGGGAAGGATCACCTGCCCTGGTCTGCTGGGAACATTCCTCCTAATGCAGCTGAGGATACCATTAGCCTTCTTTGTCCCAAGGATACATTGCTGGCTCATGTTCAACTTGGTGTCCACCAGGACTTCCAGGTTCTTTTCTGCCAAGCTGCTTTCCAGCCGCTCGGCCCCCAGCATGTGCTGGTGCCTGGGGTGTTCCTCTCCAGGTGCAGGACTTTACATTTCCTTTTGTTGAACTGCACGTGGTTTCTGTCAGCTTGTCAAGGTCCCTCTGGATGGCAGCCCAACTGTATAGTATGTCAGTCTCTCCTCCCAGTTTTGTATCCAGCAAACTTGCTGAGTTTGACATGACACTCTGTCATGTCATCCAGATAATTAATGAGGACGTTGAACAGGATTGGACCCAGTATTGACCCCTGGGGTACACCACTAATTACTGGCCTCCAACTAGACTTCATGCCACTAATCGCCACCCTCTGGGCCCAGCCACTCAGCCAGCTTTCAGTCCACCTCACTGTTTCCTCACCCAGCCCATACTTCCATCAGCTTCTCTATGAGGATCTTATGGGAGACGGTGTCAAAAGCCTTCCTGAAGTCAGGGTAGACAATATCCAGTGTCTCTACTGGGCTGCTCTTTGCTGCCAGTCGGCCCTTCTAAGGAGAGCCCAAGGCACGGAAGTGTGTGCTCTCCAAGTGAAGCTGGTCGGGACCAGCAGTGTCATGCCTTTGTGGATGTAATGGTGTCTTGGTCCCTCCGAGTGTGACCTGTGATTCTCTAGTGTTTCCAGGAGCTCCAGGTTCCTGGTGGGTTCTGCACTGCTTACTGCCTGTGGACATGTGGCTGGCACTTGGGTGGAGGGGGTCTGCTTTGCATCAGCAAAACTGCTGCAGCACTTGGGCCTGTGCCGATCTTTCTGATTTCCCAGGGCTATCTCAGATTAATGGGTTTGATTGGGTGTCCCTTAACTGCTGCCTGCTGCTCCCCCTAGGTCAGGATCTTGTTTCTAAAGGCTGGGCTGAGATTCACTAAGGACACAGCTGGCCTTGGATCTATTCGTGTGTATCCCCTTCTGTTACACGACTGGTTGGTTTTGTTGCGCAACTGTGGGCTTGTTCTCTCTCTGCTTGCTTTAAGCTGGAGGCAAGCCTGTAGCTGTTCTAGGCTGCTGGTGGCCGGGTGTGGGTTTGGACTGGGTGCAATGGCCTTGGGTTTTCGTTTTTCTTTTTTTCTGCACCCAGGACTGCCCGAACCATGGCTTCAAGGCAGGCATGAAGGTGGAAGCAGTGGACCTGATGGAGCCCCGGCTCATCTGCGTGGCCACAGTGAAGCGTGTAGTCCACCGTCTCCTTAGCATCCATTTTGATGGCTGGGACAACGAGTATGACCAGTGGGTGGACTGCGAGTCTCCAGACATTTATCCTGTGGGGTGGTGTGAGCTGACAGGCTACCAGCTTCAACCACCTGTTGTTCCAGGTGAGTGAAGATTTGACTGTGGTTTCTAATGCTAGAGGCAAAGGTTTCCTTCTTCCTGCTCTGTGAGTGGCTCCTCCTTTTTGGGCTTTGTAGGGAGGAGAAAGCTGCCTCCTTGATTTGCGCTGGCTACCATAAGTCTTCCTCTGCTGCCACACATTCTAGCAGCTGGCAGAGGGAGGAGTCTGTGGTGGGGAGAAAACAGCCTGAGATTTGAGGTTGACTCTGTTTTCCCTCTGTTCCCCCACCTGCGTACCAACAGAGAGTTGCTCCTGATGAAGTCGGGTAGAGTTCCAGGTGGTCCTATCCCTGCACAATTCCCTTTTACTAAGCGTACCTACAATCTCAGCCAGGTAGCAGGGGGAGCTTAGCCCCTACTCCCTTTTCTCATCAATTCTCTGACTCTGTCTGTAAAAGGTAAGAGCATCCCTCTCGAGAGTTTATTCCTTCCCTTGTTGCAGGGAGGCCACTGCCTCACCTTTGCAGATGTTTTCCTTCTTGTCCCAAGCTACAAATCTTGTTTCTTTACTGCCCCTGCCAAATCTCTACTGGGCCTCTCTCCCCTGTGCTGCCCCAGCCTGCCACCCTGGGCCCTCGCCTGGAAGCACAGACAGCAACTGCGGTAGAGCCTTACTTTCCCCTCAGCTGGTTGTCTCGGGAAGAGGGCGTTGGCTCGGGGGGACGGGTGTATCTTGTTTCTCGCTTATGTCACTTCATCCCAGTTACCTACTGGTTATGGGACTTGGCTTTCGTTTCCCTCTCGTCTCCATGACAGAGCCCACAACTCCAGTGAAGGCCAAGGAGGTGCCCAAGAAGAAGAAGAAACCCTATGGAAAGAAGAGTGAGTGATGTTTGATTAGTGCCCTCCCGCTCGCTCGCTGGCTGGGCCCAGTTAGAGGAACCCTGTCCATGTCCCGTCAGAGCAGGAGAGAGAGGCCTTGTCTTGCTGTGGATGCCCTCAGTCAGCTGTGGGTTTGACAACACAGCTTCATCCTTCTTAACTGCTCCCATTGCCTAAGAGAGCAGAGAGCTCTGTGTGTGTGGGAAGGATCTGTTTTGCAGTCTGTTTTCTGTTGTCCGAGGTACAGATGGCGCTTGCTTCCAGGCGTGAGGTTGTGCTGCTTTCCCCACTGTGTCCGTGGTCGGAGGGAGATTGTTTGCTGCAGCTGGAGGGTAGCTGGAGAGCAACCCTGCCTGCTTTGTGCTGAGGGAAAGAAGGCCTTAAGATGGCTGAAGAGGCCAGTAGTGGGGCTGGACCATGTTATTGTTTCATCTTGTCATTGTCGTCATTGTTGCAGTAGCTGTGGCAAATCATGTGTAGAAAGGCAAGAAATTCCTTCTGGGGGGTGGAGAGGAAAGGACGTCTAAAGAATATAAAGACGTTCAACCTAAATAAAAACGTCAGCTAAAAATGAAAACTTTAATACTGCAGTGTCCATGCTTTGGAGCCACCACCCCATTGCCTAGGACTAGACCCAGACAGGTAAGCAAAGCTGATTCCAACAGGACCTGCTCCTCGGAAGTTAAGCACATGCTGAAGTGCCTTGCCTTTAACGAAGGAGAACACGGAGGAGCATATTTTGAGACGATGACTATAGAGTTTTTCTCCAGTAGGCCATTTCTGTCGAGTAACCAGTTGGCAGCTAATGACCATGTAGCTTGCTGGTCAGTTGTGCAGGTCCCTGGCCTGTGGTTTCTCAGTGGAGCAGGGTTGTTGCTTTTCCAGGGGAAAAGAAACACACTTTTCCCCATGCTCTGTTATCTCTTTGTTAAGGAAAAAAGTTACCTGCCAAAACCCGCAACATCAAGCAGACTGTCAAGAAGCCTTCCGCCCCGAAGACGAAACGAGAAGCAAAAGCTGCCAGCAAGGCTTTGCCAGAGCCAGCACCTGATGAGAGTAAGGGAGTGAGTTACTCTACCCAGCAGCCACAGGCAACTCTCTCGCATACGCCCTGCATGCCACCGGCCCTCACGAGGCCTGTGCTGCCTCTTGGCCGTTAAGTCATGGGTGCCTCAGGTAGAGAAAGGCAGTACATGACAAATGTCCTTCCCCCACTCCTCCAGAGACAGAGAGAGTGGAAGAAAGCCTTTGCCGGCTTTCCCTGGGAAGTTTTGCATCCTGAGGAGGTTTGCTGACAACCGGTATAGCTGGATATGTTGATACTGCTGATGCGTGCTGAGGGCCTGGCTGCCCTACTGAGCAGTCTGGTTGTGTGAGGTCAGTTAGGGAGGGAGGAGAGTCAAGACGGACGTGTCAAAAGTGTGCTGTCACATCCCAGTCCCCATAAGGGCTGTCGCAGCATGTGAACACAGCCCATCGTGCTGAGCACCAAGAGATGTGGTGACCAGAAAAGCATCTGGCAATTGGGTCACCTGCCAACCCTAGTGGGTGTTGGGGAAGAGGGTGGGTGAGGTGCTTTGTGCACATGGTGATGGAGCCTCATGAAGGTCCCCATTGCTCACAAAGGTTTAATTTCCCCTGTGTGGGCCCAGGCAGGTAGAGAATGGACCACACTGGCTTTTCCTCCCTCAGCCCTAGGAAAAGTCGTTCTTGGGAGCAGGCAGCTGAATGCTGCCAGGGTTTAGTCCTGTCCTGATTGCTGCTGTGACCATGGATAGATTTGTACCAGCAAGACAGGGCTGCCTGTGGTAAGGGACCCTCAAGAAGTGGGCTGGAAGCCTGGGGCATTTTGAGTATCTGCATGAACAGAGCTGGTTCTGGGGTGCTGCAGGTAGAGCAAGGCAGCATGGGTTGATTTTGCTTATTTATTTTTCCCCTCTCTCTTTCTGTCTCTTGCTAGTCATTGCCGTGCAGGTAAAGGAAGAAACCATTGACCCCTCGATAGTAGATTTTGGAGCCACAGAGCTTCCCATTCCAGTCAGCAGCATAAAGCAGGAGGTCACAGACTGATCCTGGAGTATCCCCAAGCTGCCCGCAGCAGCCTGCGCTTCACCTTATGGCTCTTTGGGGAAGGTCCTGGCAAAGGGAAGCAGAAGACTAAAAGAGCCTTCCCTTTTTGAGGCAGTCCACCCTGCAACATCGCAACTCTGTTTTCCTGGTGTGCAAGAAAATTTCCCCCAGACTTGTAATTTTAAGCCCTGGGAAACAGACTCCAGAAAGACCGCAGGCATGCTGAGGGGCACGGCCAGGATGGCTGCTGGAGTTGTGTGTGCCTGGCTTTGAAGGTACCTTTCCAAGCAGGAGCTCCCACGAGGGAAGGAGGCTGCCAGAGCACAAAGGGGCAGTTTGGGTTCTCAGCCGTGGCTGCAGGTGGCGAGCTGCAGTCTGAGATGATGTGCGCAGGTCACATGCGTCAGGAAATCAGCTGCCCTTGTAGGACATTGGTGCTGTGCTCCCTGGTCTAGGCCCTGCAACCCCCAAGAAACTCAGGACAGGAAGAGTGGAAAGAGGTGGAAAAAAAAAAAAAAAACAAACAACAAAAAGGGATGATGATGCCTCTTGAGGGAGTGAGACACCTTTTTGAGTGTCATCATTTCTTACTTTTGAACCCAGAACTGCAGAGGACGTGGTGCACAGTTTGAATTTTTAATTTTTTAGCAGTCCTACTGTAAATTTGATCTATGATCTGTACCCTAAAGCCCTGTGAATTAAACTTGAGGAAGAGGCCAAAGGCTTGTGTACTGTTTTCCGGGTCACCAAAACACCAGGGGTAGCCAAGACGGGGAGGAGAAAAAGGCTGTAAGTGGGTGTGTATAAGTAAATAGTATTTTGTGCTGTTGGGGGATTTTTTATTTTTGAGGTGTGCAATAGGCTTTTTCTGTGCACTTGCCCCTGTTTATTTGCCAGTTCTGCTGAATATCACAAGAATGCAATAGATAACTTAAGGTGGGGAATGCCATTTCCCGTTTTAGAGCAAAACTGTAATATTCCTCTTTTTCCTCAGATTGGCCATCAAAATTCAGGACAAAAATCAGAAAGGTCAGTGTGGCAACAGTGATGAAAAATGGTTTTAAATCTCCTGTAGCAAGCTCCTGTGAAGTTTCTACAGGTGAGGCAGTGCTCTGCCTCTTGGTGCCACTGCGGGGCCCGGCCGGCTGTAAGGCAAGTGCCTTGTCAAACCCTACAGGGAAATGGTGGCTGCCCAGGATACCGTCTTGGCCACAAAATGGCTGCCTTGGCCATGCTCCCCTCAAGTTTCCAGGCGAGAGCTTGTGATGCCAAAATAGTTCCTGCTTTGCACAGTGGTTCATGACAAAAAAAAAAAAAAAATTTGGCAAGCTAACAGTCTAGAAAACCCTGGGTAGAGACTGGGAGTAATTAAGACAGTCTTCCTCTTTTTCCCTTCTGAAGAGGCAAATGGAGCCTTTAACTTTAGAGGGAAGAAAAGGCCGCAGGGGAGCAATGAAACACAAGTGGCAAAAGCGTGGAGGGTCTGTGTCAAACCGGGCATGAGAGCTGTGCTGTTCGGCCCGTCCCTAACTGACCCCTGGGAGGGCCCTGGCCTCCTGGGGAAACCACGATGGGGTGAGCATGGCGGGGGGGGGGATCTTTATTGAAGGTATGTAATGGGGCTTCCCTGCCTGCCTGCCCCTGCCTGCTTGCCTGTCCTGGCAGCTCTGCCTATCACCAGCTTGGAATAGATGGCTCAGTGTGGGAGGATCCCGTTTCAGGGCAAAGCCGTAGCATTTTTCTCTTCCCGTCCCTCTTGGGCTGCCACCTTTCCCCAGCTTTGTCAAACAGCTGGGCTTGTAGGGCCACCTGTCTTTATAGGATGGTAATTTCCAAATGCCTTTGGCTTTCTTCCTCCTGTTTTTTTTGCTGCAACAGTTCCATGCCCCACATGGTCATTTAACAGCTAGTAGTGTTTACCTTTTAAAGCCTTCCCAATTTCAACAAACTTCTGACTATAAAAAGAAGAATCACCTTGTGTTTCCCCTGGGGCTGGGGGGGTCCCAATCTGGGCTGCCATGGGGAATAGCTTGGGTACGTTGCTTATGAATGGCATGTGGGAACCACCGACCAAACTTTGCAGGAAGCAGAAAGCTTTCAATCTGCTTATGTTTTAATTCTGAGGAGCTGCTGGGAATTCAGGCAATGTTTTCAAGGATTATAATTTTTAAGTTTTCTGCTCTAAGATTTGAGCTAGTGCAGGATCTTGCACTGGCGCTGTTTGCAGTCCTGCTCAGAGCTCTCTAATTGTTTCTGAAGCTGTGAAAGCAGAGCACTCTTAAAAACAAAACCAAACTTGTGGATTCCAGCTTTTCTGCATGGCTGAAGGGAACCTTGGGAAGAAAAAGCAAGTATTTGGCTTTGTTGTTTGAGTCATCAAAGCGTGTTGCAAACACTACAGCTTTTTGCACCGGTTCTTTCCAGGGTAATGTGCCTCTGTGTCCTGCAAAAACAAACCCCGCATTTTTGGCAAATTGGCATCGCTCTGGTGGCACCAGGCTCTCTCCTTTGCACCTTGTGCAATATCCATGTCACCATGGTGGGGACAAATCCAGCAAAACGGCTCTCACCAGACTGTAGGTACAGCCCTGTTGCATCTTGCATATTTCCTAAGCTTTGCTCTTCTTGAAGCCTCTGGCTGGTGATTTTCCTGATCTCTTTTTCTTGCTGGGCTTGCTTGCAGCCTTGGTCTTGTCAGGACTGGCTTTCTCAGCCTTTCCTCGGCCCCAGCCAGGGCAGGTTTGGAAAGTGGTGGTAAGCTTCACCTTCAGCCCCCGCGCTTCCACAGGGGACCCACAGGTGGCCCCTACGCGGAGGTTGAGTTTGTCAATCCACCTGGAAACACGGCAGGAGATCAGGGAAAGGAATGGGACGGCGCAGGCGAAGGGAGAGGCTAAACTCTGTGCCTGTGAGTGGGCTTCAAAGCCAGGCCAGGTTTCTCGGGGCCTCGCCTGGGGGAGCTGTGAATATCTTGAGTATCTGCCCACCCCAGCTTGTAGCTGCTTTCCCTACGCCAGGAAAGCCCAGGCTACTCCGTCCTTGCACATAGGCACGTGTTCCATCTCGCCACCGTGGGAGAAGACACGAAATGGCCAGCGTGCTGTGGGAGAAGACCCAAACTGGCCAGTGTGCCATGACCTCGTGCCTCTGGCACGGCAGGGTCCGGCTGTCCCCCCGGTTGTCCCCCAGGGCTGTGCCTGCCTCATGGCACTCACCTGCGCAGGGGAAGGAGCTCGCAGTCACAGTGGAAAGGCACATCCCTCAGGTTGAGGATCTCCAGCCCCGTGAAGTTGCTCATGTTGGGGATGTTGCTCATTTTGTTGCCCTCCAGGTAGAGGCTTCTGATCTTGGGACCGAGGCCAGCGAAGGCACTGGGGGAAATCTGCAACGATGATGCAAAGAACGTGAGTCGGGGGGGTCCCAATGGAGGCAGGGGAGCAAATCTCTGCCCCTGCACTGCTAATCAGCCTGAGGGGCTGAGCGAGCCTGTCCTGAACCTGTCAGGCCTGTGAAAGAGCTGTTTTAAACAGCAGCACGTGTGCTCAGGGACTGTTAATTAACTCAACCACTTTCAGTCACATTTTGGGATTCACTAGACCCTGCTCAGTCTTCCTGGAAAGGTGATGGGCAGGAGGTCTTGGAGTGATCCCTGGGTGCTGTTAAAGGTGGATGGTTCTTACAAGAGTGGTGCTAACACCGCTTTCTTTAGAGGATGGAGGAATTCAGGGTAATAGCGGTGAAAAGTCCCACAGGACAGCTTGTAGTAAGAGCAGGAGACATGTGGCTAGGGCTGGGGGAAGGGGGTCGTTTGGGGAATGGTCTGGACCCCACTGAAACTGGGTGTCTTCAAGGACCAGGGGGAGCAAGCCTGTCCTGGGGAAGCTGGGGGATAGGTTGGAGGAAGACAACACTCCAGCCAAGCCCAAGGAAGCCTCTCCTCCTGGCCAGGCTATGGAGCATCTCCTGAAGCCTTGGGAGTTCAGGGACATCCGTTTGGATGCCCCTGTGGGGGCCACCAGCCCTAAGCGCTAGAACAAGATGGGATCTATGGCTGTGCCCTGCGGTGCCCCTGTCCCTCGGGTGTCCCCAACGCACCCGCTCCAGGCCCATGTTGTCCAGGTAGAGGTGCTGCAGGCTGGAGGCCACCGGCAGGAAGGCGCTGTCCCCCATGCGCTTGATGGGGTTTCGGGACAGCTTCAGCTCGCTCAGGGCGGGCAGGCCCCACAGGGCTGCCGTGGGCACCTCCGCCAGGCTGTTTCCCTCCAGGTGCAGCTTCTCCAGCATCTTGGCAGGAGCCAGGGCAGCGGGGGCGATGTGCCCAATGGCGTTCCCGGCGAGGTAGAGCCAGCGCAGCCCCCCAGCCCTGGCCAGGTCGCCCTCCGCCAGTTCCCTGATGGCGTTGTGCTGCAGGTGGAGGGAGATGAGGTTGGGCAGGAGCTGGAAGGCACCTGCGGGCAGGTGGGTGAAGGCGTTGCGATCCAGGTCGAGGTAGGCCAGCCGTGGGGCCCCCTCGAAGGCAGTGGCCGCCAAGGTGGAGAGGCGGTTGTTGGTGAGGTAGAGGTACACCAGGCTCTCCAGCCCCTGCAGCGCCCCAGGGCGCAGCACCCCAATGCTGCAGCTCTGCAGGTGGAGGGACACCAGCTCCTTCAGGCCGGGGAAGGCGCCTGGCGGCACTGTCCCAAAGGCGTTTCGGCGCAGGTCGAGGAGGCGGGTGTCCCCAGGGAAGCCTCGGGGGATCTCCTGCAGGCCCCTGTTCTCGCAGGACCCATGCCGGAAATCCAGGGAGCAGGTGCACCCCCGGGGGCACTGCCCACTGCCAGCTGCCCTTGGCTGCTCCGACGGCGCGGCAGGGCTGGGGGGCAGCTGGGGGCGGCCACATCTCATCTCAGGGGGCCTCAGGGAGTCAAGGGGCCGGCCACGGAGAGCAGGGGGCGCGGCGCAGGACCCCTCTGCCTGCACCCGTGCCCTTGCCAGCCAGTTATGGAAGGGGCGCAGGAGGCAGGAGCAGATCAGAGGGTTCCCGGCCAGGCTGACCCTTGCCAGCCCCCTGGCCCCGGCCAGGGGCGGCAGCCCCCGCAGCTGGTTTTCGCGGAGGTCCAGCGTGTGCAGCTGGGGGCTGTGGGCGAAGGCGTCGGGCGCCACGTCCTGGAGGGCGGCGTGGTCCAGGAAGAGGTGCTTCAGGGAGGCCATGGCCAGGGCCTCCTCGGCCACATAGGTGATGGGGTTGTGGCCCAGGTCCAGCTGGGTGGCCCCATCCAGCCTGGCCAGAGCCTCGCCGGGCAGCGCCTGCAGCTCATTGTGGTCCAGGCTCAGCCTGCGCAGGGCGGGCAGGGCAGCAAAGGCCTCGCTGCCCAGCACATGGAGGGCGTTATGGGACAGCCGGAGCCACCTGAGGACCTGCAGACCCTGGAAGACCATGTCTGGGAGGTAGACCAAGGCATTCGCCCTCAGGTCAAGGACAGTGAGGGACCCCAGATGGCCAAAAGCACCCGGCTGGATCTCCTCGATGCGGTTCCCCTCCAGGATGAGCTGCTGGAGGGAGGACAGCCCGTCCAGGGACTCCTGGTAGAGGAGGGCTATGCCGTTGGAGGCCAGGTTGAGATAGACCAGCCTCCCCAGCCCCCGGAAAGCCCCTTCTTCCAGCCTCTCCACCTTGCAGCGCTGCAGGTCCAAGTGTGTGAGGTACGGGGTGGCGAGGAAGGCTCCCACTTGGATGACTGTGAAGCTGTTGCCCCGAAGGTCCAGTTTTTTGGTGAGCTGTCAGTCACACAAATAAACACTGAGTTACCCCAGGACTGCCATCCCCACCTCCTCTTCCTCCCGTCCCCTGCCTGTCCCATCACCCACCTGCGGGATGGTGCCAGGGATGGCTGTCAGGTTCCCGTTGAGGCAAAGGACGTGGGCACGAAGGTTGTCGCAGACACAGGGCGCCGGGCAGCGGGCGGCAGCCGTTTCCCCCAGCACCAGGGCTGCCACGAGCAGGAGGAGCCCCCAGGACAGCCTCATGGCGGAGAGCACCTGCGGCCGGGGTGAGACGGCAGTGAGGCCAGGAGAGGGGCCAGGCTTCAATGCGTCCCCAAACAGCATTGCCTACCGGCACTGGGTGCCATAGGGGCCGTTGCTGTGGCCTAGTGGGGCAGGTCTCACTGGCTCTTGCTCTCACACCGTGATTTTACAGGTTATAAATGAGGAAGAGAGTGGAAGAAGGAGAAAAGAAATATTCAGAATGAAAAGTGAAGGTCACAGATAGCAAGTCTCCACTTAGAAGCTTTTACCCTGGTTATCTAAACCCCCTGAGGGGCTTGGCAGGAGCACCAGGTCCCTTGTGGGGAACTGGCTTGGATCAGACACCCCCCCACCCCCCACCCCCTTTTTCTTCGTATATCACAGTGTAAATCATCTTGATCTATACAGAGTATCAATGTTCCTCCTACAACCATGGCTTGTTTTTTTGCAAAACCAGCAGGCATAGCTATCCGGGGGTGATCACGCTGGCTTTCTGAGCTGCCACCTTTCTTTTAATTGCAAATGTCCCATCTCCGCCACCCGGCCACCTCCCAGCTCTGCGCTTCCCACCCTGCGCACCCCCTGCTTCCCCCCCCGCAAGCTATTCATAGACGGTTTTGGAACAGATCTCCACTGTTTAGCTGCAGGAAGGACGGGTTGGTTTTGGCCAGGACCGNGACGGGTTGGTTTTGGCCAGCACCGAGCGAGCCCCTGGGATGGAGGTGTCGGAGAGGGGCCAAGGCTGGGGCGAGCACAGAGGGGTGACGGGGCTGCAGGTATGGCCAATACCGCCCCCTCCAAGCTCTGGGGAGCAGCAGCACTGGGGTCTGCAAGGCTTAAACCCATGGAGCCCATCTTCTTGTCCCCCATGGTCCCATGCTCCCACTCTGCCCTCCTGCTGCCACCACAGCCAGCCCTGACAGCCCCCCCACACACACTGGGGTCACCCCC
>VYZW01059119.1:99130-112096 GCA_013401315.1 Balaeniceps rex | reverse complement strand
CCCCGCAGCCAACGCGATGCCCCCCCAGCTCAGCCCCCATCCTGCACCTGGGCACTGCCATGGGCCAGGCACCATCCTGCCACCCCCTCCCACACGCCTGGGGGGTCATGCACCTGGGGGCTGGGGGTACCTGCTCCTCAAGAGGCAGCAAAAAAAGAGGGGGAAGCGTCCCTTGCCGTCCAGCAGCTGCCAAGCTCCTGTGCCGGTGTTTGCTCTCCTTGCAGAAGCAAGAGCTGAATGGGCCCCGTTGTGTCGCTTTCCCAGCAGCGCTCACTGGACGGAGCCAGAAACGCAGCAGGAGGAGAAGGAGGAGGGGGGAAGGAAGGGTAGAACACCCCTGGAGAGAGGGCAGTGACCCAGACATCGCCTGCCCGTCGCCTCGCAGGGGGCTGGGAGCACCGGTGCTGGGGAGCCAAAGCCCCGGCATGTTGCAGCACCAGCCCAGCCAGAGCCCACGCGGGATTTGCACTCGCTTGTTTCTTGGGCTCTGCCTTTCCTTTCCTGGCTGCATAAGTCACAGGAGCTATGGAGGTGCAGGGCAGAAAGGTGACAGCCAGCCAAAATTGCAATGGCAGCGATAAGCCTGAGCGGAAGCAAAGAGGCAGCTGGCAAGCCAGGCTGTGGGGCCGTGCCACATTTACAGCCCCCAGTTTGCCTAGTTTTCCTTTTCTGCTTGTTTCAGAGAGGCCGGGGCGGCAGTGCCTGTGCGAAACATCATTTGCTTGCAGAAGGCCATGGAGGCCTTCATTTTCCTCCCTGACACTGGCATTTCCCTTTTTCGGCTCTGCGTTTTTGCTCTCCCAGGGAACACTAGCAGATCTGCAGCCCAACAAAAATCTGGAAGATTTGATACCAAGGTCTCCTTCTCCCCTGCAAGCCCTTCCCTGTTCAAGCAACATCAGCTGCCAGAACCAGTATGAAGTCCCATCCTAGTGCCACCTGTGAGCAATGGAAACGCTGGCCAGGGTCTGCGAGCCTCCCCAAAGTGTCCTCAGCTGCCGCCTCAGGCTGGCATCCCCTCTGTCCCCGCAGGCTCCCAGGGGTGCTCAGTGCTCCTGCAACATGGGGTGAGCACCCAACCACATCGAGGAAGAGGGCAGCTCAGAGGCACCAGCTCTGATGCTCATCCCCACTCTGCTGTGCAGGGAGGACCATTGGGGATGTAGGTCTAGAGGGGATGACCCTGCCCCAGGCTGGCAGGAGTCGCCCGGGGGAGCTTGCTGCCTGTGCCAAATCACCAAGACCTGTTTCAGGTTCATGGCTGGCTGACCCCCACATCTGGCACTGAGTTTGGGGCAAGCTGTGGAGCAGCCCCAAAATGAAGCAGCTGGGAGCCAGGTGTTTGCATTCACTCCTAGCCTGGGGTCTCCGTCGCTGCCCTCCACTTTCTCCTGGTCCCCTGCAGCCTCTCTCCCTGCAGGCAACAGGAGGAAGCCCCCAGCTCAGGCTTGGCTCCTTCGTGGGCTGGGAGGAGGAAAGTGCCCACAGGTCCTCGCTGAGCTGGCCGAAGTCACTTTCAGGGATGGGTGATGGTGCTCCCATCAGGATGCTTCATGCCAGTGTGGGTGGGTGGCAGTATTTACATAGTGACATCAGGATGTGGGGAGGCGGTCTGATGGGCACTGAGAAATGCCTGCGGCCAAGAGGGTTTTGTGCCACCCACTGGTCCTGAGCAAGGGCTTCCTGAGGGTCCCTGCTCCTGGCACAGGGCCAGCAGCCCTAAGGCCAAGTGATGTTTGCTCCTCACCATGGCCCCATCCCTTCTGCCTGAGCCCCAAGCACTGCCATGATCCCCAAGGGGGGCAAGCTGATGCCAGGCTGGGGGGAGCTGACAGCAACCCCGTGGCTCTGTCAGCAGCAGGTGGAAAGTGGGGCTTTGCTCAGGAACGTGAGCAGGACCTTGGGCACAGCCAGGTGAAGACGGGCCCTCATGTCTCCCGAGCTGCTCCTGCTCCATCTAGCAGTGCTTCATCTGCTGCCCCAATGCCAGCCTGTCCATGCTGCCCACTGGCATGCCCCCGTGCCACCACGAAGCTGCCCCTGCAGCACCACCTCTTTCCTGTACTGGGGGCCAGCTTCTTCCCAGATCTGGACATCACTGCTTTCCACCTGGGGGGCAGCAGTGGAGGAGCTCCAGCTGAGGACTTTTGGGAGCCTGAGGGGACCTTGACCACTTCCATCTGAGCTACAACCTCCACCACCCTGCTGCTGGCCACCCTGCACTTTGGCAGCAACCCCATCCTCCAGCTGACGGGGAACCACCTGCCGCAGCCACCATCACCCCCACCAAGCCCTGGCCACTGCCCGGCCCACCACCAGTGGAGCGACACCTCCCTCATGTTGGCCTGGGCTCTGACAGGGACCACAGGGAGGTCGAGGTGCTGTACCAGGTGCCTGGGCACTGAGTAACACCTCTGCCCTTTCCCCAGCCTCCCCACAGGCTTTTAGTTTGTTCATTTACCCAGCAATGATCTCGCCATTTTTGGCATCTACCGAGGCTGCAGGGAGGCAGCCAGATTTTACTCTCTCCGGTGGGGCGTGGGACATGAGGGCAGCACACTTGAACTTCCACTTGGTGGGGTTTAACCCACCTCTGCCAGGCCAGAGACTTTTGCTTTCCATTAAAGAAGCGTTTCACCTTTGCCTGCAAGGAGCCCGATCCCATTACTGCCGCTACATGGATTCACTGCTCACAGACACCACCAAAACTGCCCCTGTGGACAAAGCTCTTCATCCCCACTGCTTTGCTGGACTAATGAAGTTCAAATTAGAAATACTTCCAACAGCAGCAGTGCTTTTGGGGTGAGATGGTTGCACAAGACAGGCTGAAGCAGCACTAGAATGACCCCATGTTCCCCCAGGGCACTGCTGGGAAACGGTCATCCTCTGGGAGTAACTTCTAAGGAAACCAGAGTTAGCAATTCCCATCCTCTTCCCCCCCTCCCCCAATCCTGAGGCATAAGCCAATTTTAAGGGACTTCTGACTCCTTGAAGCAAATCTGTCTTCTGCAGAGACTGTCACTTCTCTCTCGCACCCCTCTTTTTCCTATAGACATCTAATCTTGACACTGAATACCAGGACCAGGAACATCCTGTTTCTAAATATTGTTTGCTTTTGAAAGCAACTTCAGGATCAACATCTCACATTCGTTCTGCTACTATGGCTTTGCTACTCAAAGCTTCCCACACAGGTTCTCCCCAGGACCTGGCCCACAGGCCTCTGTGCAAGCAGCAGCATCCTGCTGACCTTCGCAGGCTGTCGGACAGCCTTGCACACACAACACGCTTCATGGGACCCATTGCAGATGTCCTCCTGTAGAGGTCAACCCCTTGGCTTGGTCTCTACATCTCTGTTCTGCATCATGTTCCTTTTCTCCATGACCCTCCTCCAGGGCAGAGTGGGCAGAAGAGCAGCAAGAGGCCAGGGGGCTCCAAGGAAAGCTATGCTAGATTCCAGACTTAAAACAATATTTTCTGTCTCGATTTTGCCCTCAAGCTCATGGCAAAACTTAACAGATTTGCCTTTGCAAGAGACAGCTGAAGGAACAGGATGGGATGAGGTGAAGGAGGCAGGGCTGGGCCTGCAGTGATTGAAGCTCCTTCTGTAGGTGCAGGTACCTGCACTTCAGTTGATTTTTACCAGTTTGGACACAGAGGAGTTCCAACTTCAGTCACAGAAACTGGGAGAAAATGCATTTTGGTCTTAGCCTTAGGGCAGCCTTTTTTTAATGAGGGGACATTGCTCTTACATGAAGGCCAGCACCTCCCCCATCATAGCAACGATAGACACTGCTTTCCTGAGCCTGATGGATCATAGCCACACAAAACTTCCCACAGCCACCCCAGTTTCACCAGTGGTTGCCTTGAACAGGCCCACAACCTGGAGGAATTTAAGCAGAGAGTGCATGCAAGTAGGTCTTGCATATACCACACACTTTATTTCAATCCAGTGCCCCAAGCCCTTTTTTCTGTCCATGCTGCCTGCACACCCTGTGAGTCAACACCAGCTTTTCCTGCATTTAGGCCAAGCCCATGCACCCTGCCAGCTGCGACACATGTTGCCTCTCACAACGACGGGACAGCTAACTCCATTTCCTTGACTTCTCCCTGGCACTTACCCTATTTATACTGCATGTTGATTGTAAGGTCGGGTAAGGGAGGATGAAGTCTCCTCCAACTGAAAACAGAGAGGGAAGGAACAACTTTTTGCTACCTAAAGAGATGTGCTGATTCTCAGAGGCTTGAAAGAAGAGGGAGCAGGACGAGCCTGTGAGCTTGTGTGCTCAGCAGCGGTACAGGTAGGTGCCACAAACATGTGTAGGCAGGTGGACAATCCTCCCTACAGAGATTTAGGGGCATCTGCTGCTACTCCTTCAGTGCAAGAAAAAAAACACGGCCCTACCCGAGAACGATCAGCACAGCCCTAATTCTTCGTACTCTTACACATGCTCAGCTTTCCAACATGTGAACAGTGCACACAGTCCCAGTGTTTTGTCAAAGGGAGGAGAAAGGGAACACTTATTCCACAAGGATTTCATGGATTGTATTCATTTCCAAACCAAGCCTATTTAATTAGGAAGAGAAGGGAAAGGGACAGGAAAAGGGCAGGAAGAGGGAACAACACAGGCAATGACAAAAAAATTTACAATAAAAATATGCTTGCTCCCTTAAGCAATGGCCACCAGGGTCAGCCACACTACACAAATATTCCAAGCCACAGCAGCAGGGGAGTAGTATGTTAAAATACAAATCAGCCACACACTGCCTTCGACAAATGGACTTGAAAGAAGAAACAAAAGGGGCGCACACCTTGCCCCTCTGACCCGGCAGCAGCAGAAGGGGGTCAAGCACTCCCCTGGCCTGGAGAAGCAGGGGCAGCAGCAGCAGCGTAGCCTCCCTCCTACACAGTGCTGAATGCTATCAGGCAGGAGTCACAGTCCAATAAAATAAAATAAAATGCACAGCTGGGTTGATCCTGATGAGAGCACTTCTGGGTCCTGTGTTAGTCTTGACACACCCTTGCCAATGCAACCAAAGTGGAGGACTCTTCTTTTTCATTCATGCAGAGCTCAGAGCAGCACTGACTTATTCTAGCATAAGCACCTGCCCTGCAGACCAGGGAGTCACTTCATGAGTAGAAAAAAAATTCAGCAGGATTTGTCCAAGTTGATGAAAGCAGAAGGAAGGACAGACATCTTACGGGGGGGAAGGGGTAAATAGAAAAAAGAAAAAGAAAAAATGACAGCATGTCTGTATGGGCTCTGGGATCCTCTCCCACCATGCAGCTCTGTAGTCTCTGCTGATGACAGTCCTATGAGGAGGGAAGGGCACAGCAGCACGTCTCTCATCTCTTACAGCTGGTGGAGGGTTTGTAAGAGCATGTGGCGAGCAAATGAACAGGAGTCAAGAGCACGGTTTGGTCTGTGGGAAGAAGAGAGAGAGATTTAAAATACTAAATTTAAGAGCTGCTTTGTATCTGACTTTGAATAAGCAAATAAACACTATTTTAAACACACTGAGCTTGCATGCCCAAAAGTCTACATCTTTTCCCCTTGGTCATCTCTTCTGAAACCATTCCCTGACCTCTGCGCAGATCACTGCTTCCCATCCAGAGCTTGCTGTCGAAAATTCCCTCTCCTGTTGCTGACTCTGAGTCAGGAAGACAACAGCCAAGAATCAGGACATTTATTTCCACAGGTACAAAGATCAGCAGCAGACTGTTGATCTCTGGAGCCCGGTGTCTCAGTTTGGGTAGCAGGAAGTGGGTGGGGGTGGAAGCTCCTTTCCCTCCCAGCAATGGAATTTTCCATATAGATTCACCGTTTAGGGCCCCAAACACAGAAGACAAGCCTGCTCATACTCAAATCTTTTCTCACCCAGTCATCTGCTATCTTTGACCCGATGGTGACTTTGTTCTCAGGACTTAAGTCTTTTAAAGAGGCCCTCCCCACGCTTGAGGTCAAGTAACACCTGACTTGGCTTTGCTGGGCCACATTTCAGGGGGCCTTACAAATATCCCACAGAAGCTGCAGATCATCGGCTGAAAGCACCTGGCACAAAGATTGCAATAGCGAGGTCTACCTCACACAGAATAACCTGCTCCTTGAAACTAGATGATGGAACTATAGTCACATCAGGGTTAACACGGGCTACCTTCCCATCACGTCCCAGTAATGTGTATTTCTGTTTCCACAGGCCAGCTGTTCTCTAAGCATCACTGAAACTTCTAACAGTCTGTATCCATCCATTAGGGAACTTCCTCCAAAGAATTTTAATCTGATATTTTCCACTGTTCTGAGAATGGAAATCATTAATTTTACCTTTCTCCCACTCCAACACAGCAAAATACCCTAAATAGCAGTGAGGTCTCCTCAATTTTGGAAAGAAGGGGGAACTGAAATAAAGATAGGAGTATCCAGGTAGGAGCAAAAAATTAACCTCTGGATTTACAGTACACAGGTAATAGCTGCAGAGGTTGTTTGGTATAGGGCTCCATGTATGCTACAGTTTAACAGAACCACATCCTGGACAAGAGCTAACCCCTTTTATCCCCCAACAGCCACTCAATGCCCCACACTGAACAGACGGACACAATTACAACTTGCAGTTTATGTTCAAAGTGCCTGGGTGAGGTATTTCAGTCGTCATCTTTGGAAGACCCAGCCCTGTTTGCAATGAGCAGGCTGATTTTGCCTAGGCAGCTCCCCATTTTTGGAAATAAAGAACCTGAACTGCCGATGTTGATCACAGCCAACCTCCCTCACAGCCTCCACTCCTAACACCAAGCCTCCTCTAACACTAAGAGCCTCCTTACTTGCTCTGGAGTTAAACTGCCTGCCACTCTGTGCTACAGCCTGTTGCAAGAGGCCACTGATATAATCCAATCCTGCAGCAAAGAGCAGAAAAAAAACCCACCAAAACCAAACCCCAAACAAACAAAAAAACCCCAACCCTTACAAAGAAAGCCGCCACCACCACCTCCAGCAAGTCACAAGTGGGCAGGCAGACATCCACACACTTCCAGTGTTTCCACCGGAAGAATTATGGAAGCGCACATGTGGATTCACAGCACCCTCTTGTGTCCAAAAAGAAGAAAAGAAGGACTGACAGCCCCAGAGTAAGATGGATGCTGCTTACAGTCCATACCCATCATTTTATTATTATTTTTGAATGGAGAACACTACCTACAACATCACAAATTGTCACAAAAGAAAGGAGAATGACTACTCCAGAAGTAAGCCCCTTGCAGCGAAAGGCAGCAGAGCTCTAGCCTTGGCAGCTACAAGAACTTTACAGCTCTAGAAGCCCAGAGGGGCTAACTGCAATCCTAAAGGAAACACCTAGAAGATATCACAAAAATGCATACCAGTTTGCTGCAAATAAAGGACTCACGGATTTGACAGAGTGGAAGTAGATTTGTTGCAGAAAGAGCCCAAATGAGCTCTGCAGATCACTAGGTTAGAGGTTAGTTACTAGGTTAGTTAAGAGGTTTGATTTAAGGTTAGGACGTGATTTTGTTCTGACTGAATTCCAAGGAAAGACAAGGGGTGTAGGTTAATCGAGAAGCTGTTTTAACTGGACTTTGTCGTTCTTGAACTGCTCTTGTTCTCTCCAGGCAACTGTAAAGGATTTAATAGCTGTTCTTCTTGTTCCCTTAGGGAAAACATTTTAACAAATATATTTACAAAACACAAAATTATATTGCTTGTATATAGTGTTGACTTCATTATGCCGCACAGGACGTAAGTTTCCCTATGATAACATCACACCTTGCAACAGAGGGGTTTGCAAATCAGAGAAAGCTTCAGCTCCAAGAATTTCACAGCACCACAGACACTCTGCAGGCTTGGCATTAGCACCCTTACATACTGAAGGCAGGCAGGCAGATCTGCCTTCGAGTGTGAGAGGCTCTTGGCTCTCACACAAATTATACAGGACCTCTGAACAATCTCACACTTTCAGAAAGAGACTTTCCCCTCTTGTAGTGAAATGCTGGCTACAGATTCAATGGAATTTTTGTTGACAGATTCATTAAGACCAGAATTTTACTCTTACTTTGTCACATACAGCATCATCTACAGATGAAAAACATTTATTGGTATTTTGCAGGCTTGGAGCCTGGGAGAGGCCTACATACACACATACAGGGAGAGGGGGACAAGTGTCTTTTGTGAGCAAATTTGTTTAGAAGGACACATCAAGTTGAGTTATGAGGCTACTCTAGGCACTGGAACCTGACACAAGGAATTAGAAGGGTCAAATGCACTGAACTAAAGTCCCCTTTTCTGTATTCCCAGCTTCAAGGGATTTAAATCAGGGCTGGGGCTGATAGACACTAAGTGGTACTTGTTTTGATCAAGCTAGGTCTCTGCATAACTAGTGCCTGATGAAGTAAGCCATCATTTTCTTCACCCTTTTATTTTAGGGCTGGTATTGGATCCTTATGCTGTACATATCTGCTTGATCAACAAGCAAGATCACAGGCAGCAGAAATCCAGTGATCTGTCTGGACAACTTCACATGGCAAGTCCTGATACTTCTTGTTTAAACCTATAATGATTGAGTTGGAGGTATATTTGCTCAGTTGGTAAAGCATTCATTGGCTTGTAACTGCCTAATTCTTAGCCTGATCAAGCCAAAGAGAGGAAACAGCAGACAAACTGTTCCACCAGAAGGGCCTCTAGGTTAGCATTTGCACATGTGTAAACAAGCTGGTTACATAGTTTTATTTTCTAAAACTGACCTTAGCATGGCTGGTTGCTGGACACATACCACTGCTACACATCAGCTTTGACAGCTTCAGCCACACCAATGCTTGGAAAAATTCTTCTCCCCTATCACAACTGGCCTGCTTCCAATCCCAGTAGAACTAAGAAAAGACTGACTACCAATATTTGACTGCATTGCTATCACCCATGTTTCGTACTGATCACAAGTATTTGATGCCTCTGCCTTTCATCAGCAAGAGATCCTAAGCATCTGCATATTACCCATACCATGAAAATCAGGAAGGCTTAAGCCTCATTCTGGAACCTGTTAAAAAGCTGCTCTCACCCTACATGGCACGCGGTCCATGCTGAGCCAAACAGCCACCGAGCTCCAAATGGATTTCAGACCTCTGTTGGTTTTGCCTAAAGTGACAATTTTGGACTGTCTCTCCTCTTGATTGCCGAAGAGTAGTATTTAATCCTTCCTCTCTTGAGGGAAGGTCTATTTGGTGTGTTTTTTCTAAGTCTCATCAATGCTGAAGTTCACACTGATTTAATCCAGAAGAGATATGGCTTCCACAGCTATTGCATTTAGTGTGCTTTAAGACATTAAAGAAAGTAAAGCTGGTAGGGTCAGGGGTTGATTCTATACCTATACTAGAAGTAACAATATTAAATAGAGGCAGGCAGTAGAAGCAGCTTCTTCAACACTTATGCTCCCAATTTAGTTCTCAGAAAAATTACTAACCTTGTTGCTGTCACAGTAGGAAGTTTCATTTAGAAACAAATTCAGTCTTTGTGTTTTGCAGTGTTTTGATGTGCTGGTGTTCAGTATTACACAGCATGACAATTCAGGTAGAGCTCTGCTGACCCTCATACGCAGAAGGATGATTTGGAGGGCGCAGTTAGATCCAGTGTGCTCATAGTTCACTGAAGCAGTGGCTAGAAACCCAGCAGGTTTCCTTAAGCTCAAAACACCTCTCCTGTGACTGGCATTAGCAGTCTCTGCTTCAGAGCCAGTTAGTTACAAAGCCAGCTTTCCACTATTTCTTCGTTAGGACAAAGATTTTTTTACTCTAAATGTTGCCTACTGGAGTAAGCAAGATAAAAGTAGAGGCCCATTAAACTATTAATCCTTAATTTCAGAACAGGTATTTAGTGGACTTTAACAGAACAGCTTGCATGTAGCTATTAACCCTCAAACAGTTTCACTAGCTCCCATGGAGAAGACTGCATGGCGAGTACAATACTCACTTTGTGACAAAAGCCGAGAGAACTGGGGCCAGGGATTTAGGGAAGTAATCCTGCTGGACCATATAGTTCAAGGTCATAAGAATACCATAGAGGCTTGGGACAGCTTTGATTTTTTCTTCACTCTGAGAAAAGGACAAGAAGATGAAGTCAGACATCAGACAATCACTATTTTGTCTAATCCACTGTAGTTCAGAGGCAATGAATTCTCTGTTGAATGAAGTGCTCCCATACACTGTGGGAGAGAAAGCTGGTCATTAGATTAAGTGCAATGTTCCTCAAGACACAGGTAGCCAATTCCATAGCCTCCCAGCACCAGCATCTGAAATAAAGCAGCATCAAGAACATTCTAGTACTTATCAATTGACAGCAATAATAATGCGAGAGGGAAGTAATGAGCTTGCAAGTGAAACAGCCAAATCTTCTCAGAGGCCCTGTGTCAAAGTGTTCTCCTAAGGAATTCCACCAGACTTCAAGTCATAAAGAATTCACTTGCCTTAATTACATAATTTTTTTCTTGCATTATGCTGTAGCTCATTTTTATACCATCTGCAGTTCTTCAGCAGGCTTCCTCCAGAACTTGATGCGGTATTCCCAGAACTGGTCTCACAACTACGTACAAGATAAAGCTAATAGTCATCCCCCTGTTTACATGATGCATAAGTTATTCTTGCTCCTAACATGATGCTAACCTACATGTCCCAACTCTTACATTGTTTTAATTTCTTTCTCCACTGCCTTTTCAACTAAAGCCCTTCATTCTGTAGACAGGATCTAGACCTGTGTTCCTAGGTGTATGACCTTGGAGTTCACAGTGCTAAGAATATCTGTTGCTCATGTGCTTCCAGCTATGTGGGAGAGAAAATCATGGAAGCTGCTCCCTCTCCACATGTGCCTAATTCATCAACAGTCCTCTATATCACAGATGGCAGTCAGCTGGCTGATCCTCAAGGGCTTTATTCCACTTCCTGGCCTGAAAGAGTTCTTCTGCAGCACAAGTCTGTGCTTTGCACCTCATGCATATTTGCTATTTTCTGTATGGGTAAGAGGTAGGTGGTAGTCCCTCAAACAAGCATTCTGCAGAACAAAAAGCCATCTCGGGTTCTGTTGACCTGTCTGAGAAGTGGGAAGCTCAGCGTTGGTCCAACATCCAATGAACACAGGGAAAGGCTAAACTGATTTTTAGGAAATTAAGATGTATCCAAGCATGTCAACAGCTGTCTGTACCCCAAGCTGGATATTACCAGAAGGAAATCATAGAATCATAGAATGCTTTGGGTTGGAAGGGACCTTTAGAGGTCATCTAGTCCAACCCCCCTGCAGTTAGTTAGTTAGTTAGAAATCCATAAGCCTAATTAAAAGCCAGCTGCTATAACATAGATTATGGCTGTTCTGTGGTTTAGAATTGTCTTGGTCCAAGTTTCCATTCTCAGCTTCTAAGTCTTGAGGCAGTAAGAAATGTTAACCCTTGTAGCACAAGTAGGCAAAGGTGCTTCTTAAGTTAGCAGACAGAACCTCTCCCCAGTCATCTCACAGAAAGTAAAGCTACAGGTATTCTAATGCAATGAAAGTTTATTCCCTGTAACTACACTTTTAACACTAGTATTTGGCAAAGATACTCCAAAGCATGAAGTTGAATACTACTGATCTAGCATGAGTAGTTGGATATATGTTTTTGAGCCGTGCTACTAAGAGATGCCCTAAAGGACTATGTTAACTAATAATATTGTAGATTAGACTCCTGGACATGGCTTTTTATAGACACCGTAGTCCAGCAGCAGCACTATTTCCTTACCTGACCCTCCCTACCTTTAGGGGATGATGAGAATGCAGAGCACATTAAACAGAAGAGGTACAAAGAGCTGACACCTCCTTCATCCTAATGCAACCCTGCAATTTGCAATTTCTGCTGGACCTGCAGACTTCCATTGTCCCTGGGCATCAGGCATGCACAGGCACCCAGCTGCTTCCATGGCAACATAATTACCCAAAACCCAGCCAGTCTGGTCTTCAACAGCCTAAACAGACCTTAACTTAACTCTTTCCTGCTTCCTCACCTTAAGTAGCCCCATATGGATCAAGAGGCTTGTGATGAATGCATCCGAATTAAATGTGGCAGAAGTGAAGGCTTTTCTCATCAAGGCATCTAAAAAGAAATAAATGCATCATATTAAACAATATACAAAGGGATGCTGTTACAGATTTTAAGATCAAGATTGAGCATACAGGACCTCAGGGAATATCAGCTGTTAAAAAGAGATTTGAGAGGTAATATCTGCTAAGATTCCAGTTGTTTCCGCAGGGACTAGGCATAACCTCTGAAACACGAGACAGATAAAACCCAGTCCTTAGGTATAAGGCCTGATACAAAGGGGGAAAAAAAAACCACGAACCAACAACAAAAAATGAAAAAAAAAACCGCCCAATATTCGCACACTGCCAAGCTTCAGATGTAATTTGACCTCAGTCCTATGCATCACAAAATGCTCTACTCAGTCCATTTGAACATGCATGCTATGTGCATACATGCATATAAATACGATCAGATGAAGTAGAACAGCAAGAGTTAGAGCCTTAAAATTTTGAAGGCCAGCAAGAATTCACCTTTCATTTGGTGACGAAATGGAATGAGAATACAATGAGAAAACTGGTTCAACTGTTTTCTGGGCTCCCTCAGGACCAATATTCTGGAAGCACAAGGTATGCCAAGTTCAGAATGAATCTCTACTTTCACTTCACACAACAGCACAGCACAGCTTGGTACTTTGTTATCTGGGGTTTCCTGCTGCCAGGGTCAAAACGGTCCAATGGCCTGGCCCACAGGGGCCTTCCTCTGCATCGCACTGGTGTCCTTGACACTGAAGCAGGTCACACCACGAAGTGAAGAAAGGCCCAGTCACCTGTTGTTTCATGCACTGCTGTTTTTACTGGGGCTTCATCTTTGAAGACCGAGGATATCCTTAGGAGAGTTGTAACTACTTTCTCTACATCAGATGTATCTGTCTGA
>VYZW01059119.1:85921-98249 GCA_013401315.1 Balaeniceps rex | reverse complement strand
CAAGCCCAGAAGACCACCAGCTCACCTACCTGCTGAGCTATCAGCACAGAGCACTTTGGTCCTAGTCGCAGCAGCTTCTCTGGTGATGGGAAAGCAAGGAATGTGGCAACGTCCACAGGAGGAGATGGCACTGGAGTTGAATCCTGAAACAGGCAGAATCCACCTCAAGTTTACTCTTGGAAGTAAATAAATTGGTTCAGCGGCAAAGGCACATAGAACAGGTCAGGACACAGGAACATCAGGTCAGGATTTGTTCTGTTTGAAAACAATTTGAGGCTGGAATGAGCCCAGAGCTGGAATAGCCAGAATGTGCTAGCATGACTGCATGGCATTGCACGTACAAGATTCCCACGATTTCCTGAACATGGGAAGACTTTTTCTACCCGTGTTTTGTTATAACCACTACTCAGCCTTTCCCTCTCTGCATGTGTGCACATGCACACTTTAACAAAACATGTTTCCAAGTCATCCTTTTTCTTTATTTCCTGCATGTTATCTCCCTGACTGTTACTACAGTGCCAGCCCACGCAGGAATGTGAACACCTGCCAACACTCCAAGTTCAGACTCACTCCAGATCTCATTTCCTCCTTTACTCTTCTCCAGCTGAGGAAACAGGAATGCATCAGGAAGTAAGCTTACCTGTGAATCAAGTATCTTCTTAGGAGTCAGTGACTCCTGTTCTCCCTGTCCTCTCTCCTTCAGCTGTTGCTGTTCTTCCTCCTCCTCCTCTTCCTCCTCTTCATCATCTTCATCCTCCTCTTCAGAAACAGAGGGAGCTAGCGGGGGTTCTGATGCTGTTTTTGTGCTCTGTGGACAGACAGTAACAAGAGTGACAGTCACCATTTTGGCACTCGGGAAGTTTGATAATTACACACAACTTTAGCCTGCTTAGACATCAGAAANCCTCCTCTTCATCCTCTTCCTCCTCCCCTTCATCATCACTAAGGTTTGAGAGTTACATGTTACATTACACACTTGCATCTCCTGGAACTCAAAACATTTTTTCAAGAACAAAAAAGCAGCCTCCCCTCAAGTCTTACTGCAAGAAGTACATCTCCATCTACAACAGAATAAGAGGACACTCAGGCTTCAGTCACCCAGTTAACAATGGCAGGCAAAAAGCGAGGAATGCAATCGATAACTAAGACAAGTCCACCGATGAAAACGAGACACAAGGCTTATCCTGCTTATGGAATCCCCTAACGGTGCTCCACACTGCACACTGAAACCAACATCCATCTGCAATGTTACAGTTCTTATTTTAAAACAGATAGGTGAATGAAAGTGTTGATGAAAATTGTTGGAAAATTTCTGATTTAAACTCTGGTACCCTGCCTACCTCAAAGATCCCAGCACAGCTGCCATATTGAAGCCTTCAAGAATCTCCTGGAGTTGCTCACATCCCTCTTCTCCCAGACAGTTACCTAGGTTGATAGGGGAAAGGGAGTAGACTTAACAGATGCACACAAGTTTGTTCTTGAGGATTTCGCTATAGATTCTTGTCTATCTCTTATTTTGCAAACTGAACAGTTATCAGTCATTTCTACACAACACCTTAGAGGCAGCAATGCAGCCTTCAGTTATCAGAACCGAACAGTTGTTAAACAAATTTCAGCAGCATTACACAATGATTGGAGACAAACCAACACCCTAATTTTTCAGAGTGTCTTTGAGAGACTTCCCACTAGTTCTATAAACAGCTCTTGTTCTCAGTGATTCTAGAACAAGGACACGCGGCACAGTACCACTGAAATACAGTGACCCAAGGTATGAACAGCAAAAGCCAACTCTGGTCAAAGTTCTCCCACTCTTCTGCAGAGATGTGCACAGGGTTTTTGTTTGCAAGTATGAAATATCTGAGATCAGAAGGAACAATTAAAAAAAGTTTACAGGTATAGGGGTCAGTTTAATCTTTCCACCTTACAAGATGTACCAAAACTGCTTAACTTCAACAATTAATTGAGTTCATGGCTTAAGAAAACTTTCAGGATATAGCTGCTTCCTGTCCCTGAGGTCATCCAAGTTCAGCTACTCTCAGAGTACCATTTTTTAAATGCTGACAATTGCAAGACTAGAATATGTGATACTGTCAACATTCTTCCTAGTGGTTTCTAGTTGGGATCAGACTAGACATACTTTGATCTAGCAAATTTACATACCATTGAGATCCAACTTCTCCAACTCTGCCTTATCTTCAATAGCTTCAGCAACAGTCAGAGCAGCATCTCGTTTGATCTCACAGAAGGACAAATTCAGTTCCTAAGAAGCAGAATAACATTTTTTTTGCAGAATTCCTATTAACTTCTATCATCTCCATAAGCTTCATGTGCTCAGAAGTGTTGTGGAAAGAATCTAATTCGAAGAGGCTCTTACCAAAAAAACCCCAGTATTTTTAGTTGGAAATAAAACCTGACACATACTCCTACTTCATATACCTAAAAGGGCCATTTTGAAACATACTATTGTTAAGAGCAGCACTACTGAAGGTAACCACTTTACTAGAATAGCCACAGAAACCAGACCTAAAAGGTAGCAGACATTTCAGTCCTTAGCAATCGGCTGACTGGAGATCTTCACTTGTACAAGGGTCACAAGAACATTCCAGAATTCACACACTAATAAGTCTTACTGAAGAAGGGTAGCTACTCTACTAAATGGACAGCACATTTGCTTTTGAACACTTAAGTTGCAAGTTAAGGCCTTCAAAAGACAAATTATGTACTACTACTGATAAACACAGCCAGCAGAGAAACAATGTGGACAGAGCAGTAAGAGTAAAGTTACTCAACAGCCAGGCACCATCCCCCACCATTCCACGTTGTACTCAATCAATCCTTTCCTGAGAAGAGATTTAATATTAACAGCAAAAGGGAAGCAGTCCTTGAACAGAATGAATCAGCTACAATTGCTTCATGTTACCCTCCCTTAACCACTTCTGCTCTAGAAAAAAGCATTTAACTTCTAGCTGTTCATCTCAATACCCCCATTAGAATCCCTACTTAAGTTTTCCTGGGAGATTCAGACATGAGTTCCAGTAGAACTGGCACAAGCCTGAGCAAGGGATCTCACACCATAAAGCACCTATTTCTTTCTGTACCAGGTTCATATACACGAATAAATATTAGCACTCAGCTGAATTTTTGTTTTTGACTGTAAGCTTGCAAGATTATGAATTACGTGTTCAGCATCTGTCCCGGTGCAGTTGTGACCCATGGCACATGTTTCTAGAGATTCTAGTTTACTTACATTACTGACTGGACTTAGGCCTGTCTAGAATGTTGTCAAATGCACGTCCTGTGCAAATAATGATGTAGGAGGCTGTGGTATTGCCAAAAACCTAAAAATATTTGGATCTTTGATACACGCCCTAACAAAGAAAAAGCATTAACTGTACGAACTCTGAAATGCTGAAGAAATTACAAGCTGTTCCTGAAGAGGAACGTCTCAGTCCCTGCTCACAACCCTCTGAGAGGTTCTAAAAGCAGATATTTCCATTATCAGATTTCTTGAATAGAACTTGAATAGAACCAACAGATTCAAAAACATCAAGCAGAGTCTAAACAGATCACTGGTAATACCTCCATGTAGCTGGATGTGGCGATGCCACTGATCTATAATACAGCTTATGGCTTTCGAGTTGTGAGCGCAGAGCTTGCACTGAAGTCATTCCCACTTTCAAATAATCAGTAGTGGTAGGAGAATAGACAGAAAAACAGGAAATGGGAAACTAGGATTTTCAAAAGAGATTCAAAGCTGAACAGCAAGAAGACAATACCTTTAATTTATGAAGCCCTTCTTTAACAGCATCAGCAATAGCAACAGCGCCCTTTGAACGCACCAGGCAGTCTCCAAAGTTGATCACTTCAATCTGCCGAAGCGCCTTCAGAGTCTGCAAGACAGCACAAATTTGAAAGTACAAACATGCAAGTAAATAAATGTCCTATCACTCCAGGAAGGTCATGTTTCCCACTGCAGCATGGCACGTGGCTCCACCAACCCAGAGGTGCTAATGCTAACTACATTTGAGGAGACTGGGAGGCAGAAGACAAACCCAAAGCAACTGCTTAGAACAACTCACCTCTGCCATGGCCACAGCTCCTTTCTCTGTGAAGGTGTTGTCATTCAAGTTTATAACCTTAAGCAGTGGGTTGATAGCAAAGGCCTGGGCCAGTGCTGTGATGCCAGGATGGTTGATTCCATTCTGTGGCATATGGACCTCTTCTAGAGTCCCAATGATCTGGGAAAGGATGCAGATGAAAAAAAGCTGTTAGGAGACATATTTCAACTCAAGAGTATAGTGCTCCACTCTTTAGGATTTGCTTAAAATTGTTTTCTTCCAACTCAAAACTCCATTAGTTCTTCTACATAGAATTGTTTACCAGCTATTATGTCACAAACCTAAGTGACACTGCATGCTCATGGCAAGCCTCAGATTAACACAAAGCCCTGATTCTAAGAGTCACAAGTAGCATCCTCCTAGCGTGCCTGCTCTAGATACCTTAAAACAAGAGTTCTTCACCTGTGGTTCAACAACACTGAAACAGACCAAGCAACATCACTGGACATGGTATTTTTCTAATTAAGATCTACATTTTGCCCTGACCACAAAAGCAAACCTGTAAGAAAATTAGTATGAACACTGTTTATGGACTAAACAGCATGTGACAAAACACAGTAATGAATCCCATTTTGGTAGTGCCATTCAGTCCGAATTCCTCATGAATCACTTTGTTATGCACTCTCAAGTATTTAAGAAGTCTTATTTTTGCCATGATTACTGATTAGTCAAAATCACATCCAGACAGCTCTTTACAAAAGAACAACCTATAACCTGCAATATCAGTTAATGTACCTGACAATATGCATCATAATTCAGAAGTCACTTTTAGCAGCAATGGAGGAAAGAAAAGGGAATTAGGAGACCCCCAGCCACAATGAATTCTCTTCCTCCAACAAAAGTGCAAGTTGGCCAGTGACAGCTAGAGAAAGCTAGGCAGCATTTAGAGCCCTCACAGGATGATCCTAGCAAGAACATCAGGTTCCTTTTGCCAGATGATTGAACAACTAGGCAAAGAAGCACCCAAGAGGTCAGCTGGTACAGCTACCCCAGTGCCAGATAACCTCCATTAGCACAGAGGGATGAGAAAGAATATGACTGTTAAATTACTCAGGAGATGCCTATTTCTCCCTCAAGTAACTACTTTACACAGCCACTAGTTATGTGTTTGGAAACTTAGGTCACAGAAACATTCAGTCACCAATTCTAATTACACTTGTTGAAGACTCCAGTTTCAGCAGCAAAAAACATCGCAATTTTAGTGAACCAACAACCAGCCACTGCCTCCAAGCTGAGGCAAGCTCTGTGTGCGTTATCTTTAACATTAGCACTTAAGCACACCTTGCTCCAATTTGCTCTCAGGCAGCTCTGGTTTGGTACTTACCCCAAAGGCTTCAGCCAGGGCAGTGGCACCATCATTCTCCAGACGGTTTCTGCCAGCCACAAATATTTTCAAAGCAAGAGGCTTGCCCTGGGCACTTGATTTCCTGTGACATTCTTTTAGAGCAGTTGCCAATATCTAAAGATAAAACACAAGCAGTTTATACTACCTCAGTATCTCATTCTGAAGGAATCCAAGTGTGTTTTGTATATCCAGCTCTAGCTCTCAAGAAATAATTCAGTCACCACTGAAATGTACCTGCTTCTACAGTAGGGTATACAATAAAACTGCCTGCAACTATAACGCACACTACAGCCTTAGGCAAGAAGTGATAATTTTGCAACACTAGAACACATTGACCCTATTAAGGACACTTTATTCTTAAACAGGCAAACACATAGGTTCTCAGTGATAAGAAGTTAGTCGCGGTTTTCTGCTTCATCCAACAGGCATCCCTTCACTGCTAGGCTTGGTAATACTGTTCTCTCAAATCCAAGGCTGATCGCTCTCTTGACATGGAATCTAATGTTTAGGATAGAACTGTTTTTCTATCCTGGAGAAACAGATGAGCTTTTCATACTTCAGAAATTTATCCATGAAAACATGTAGAGGGAAGGGATCTTGAGACTGAAGAAATGGGCCAACAAGAATCTCATTAAGTTTAAAGGGAAATGCGAAGTCCTGCAAATGGGGAAGAATAACCCCATGTACCAGCATAAGCTGGGGGTCAACTGGGAGCAAAATAGCTTGGCATAAAAGAACCTGGGAGTCCTAGTGGGTGAGAAGTTGACTGTGGGCTAGCAATATTCGCTTGCAGCAAAGAAAGTCTACTGGGCTGCCTTTGGAAAAAGCCAGGTAAGTGATCCTTCTCCTCTACTCAGCCCTGTGAAATGCATCTGAGTACTGTGTCCAGTTCCAGACTCCTGCATGGACATACTGGGGTGAGTCCAGCAAAGGGTCCCAAGGATGATTAAGGAATTGGAGAATTTTACATACTGGGAGAGTGCTGAGAGCTGAGGTTAATAAGGCTGGAGAAGAGAAGGCTCTGGGGGAGATCTTATCCATGTGTAAGAACAGCCAGAATAATGAGGGGAGAAGGTGGTGTAAAGAAGGCAGAGCCAGACACAAATGCACACAAATCAATGCAGAGAAAATTCCATTTAAACACAAACCCCCCCTTTTTTTATGGTGAGGGTTGTTGAACACTGGGATAGACTATCCAGAGCGCCTGTGAAGTCTCCATCCCTTAAGATATGCAAAACCTGACTAGACACAGCCCTGAGCAACCTGGTCTAGTTGCCTTGAGCAGAGGAGTTGAACTAGACGATCACCAAAGATCCCTTCCAACATCCACCATTCTGTGATTCTGTGTAGGGCAGTCTGAAGGCAAGTCCTGGCTCTGACCTCATTCCCAAAGAGAGATAACCCTTACCTTGCCACCACCAATGCCCATGCCACAGTTATTGAGCTTGAGTTCCTGTAGGGTGTAGCATGCAGGGCTCTTCAGCAGTGCCTCAAAGCCACGCACACCATCTGGCCCAAAGGCATTGTCACTCAGGTCCAGCTCCACCAGCTGGGCTCCAGCAGTGATGAGTGCATCCCCCAAAGAGATCTGTAAGGAAACAGACGGCAGTGGGTGGGTGGGAGGGAGGGAGTGGATTGACTTTTAGTGACAGCATCACTGCAGTGGCTAGGTATGACAGTGATGCTGCAAAAAATTTCCACTTTGAAGACGTTCAGCAAAGCTGCATGGGGAAATAAAACTTTACAGCTAAAGCCAGAGAAGAAGTTGCGCAAATTAAGCTAAAGATAACCATAAGGCAGTTACCAAGAAGTTATTCCATCCCTTTAGGTCAAATATACATTTTTCAAAGTGAGTTTCCCCCTCTATAACGCTAAAAGAAATATTGTTTTCATTCTGTTGGGTTTATCATGTTCTTGCTTCACAGGACTCAAGGAGGGGGGGAGCTCTGTAATGCTCTTGGAAGACATGGCCATATGCTTTTATTTAGAAAGCTTAGTTCCCATTCTATCTATCAGATCATGAGGATGTTTTCCCCAGTGACAAGCTTCTTCACTAGCATGGACTTGCATTTGGCCTTTTATCAACTCTTCTCCACCTCATACAGAAGGAGCAAAAAAGAATCACTCACCTATTCTGAGACACTTAGTGTTAACAGCGTAGAGAAAGATCAGCTCTGTGCTAAAAAACATACTCCCACAGAAAGCATGACAGGTGAGAAAAGTTACATTAGTCAGAAGTCTCAGATCTAGTTTTTACTTACCAAAGCAGGAGGGATCTCAGACCTTAGCCTCCCTGTGAACATGTCACTCCAATGACACCTCTAAAATAACAAACATACAGATAGAAACTATTAAAAATATTTAGGACAACACATTTGTACAGAGGTTTACACATACAAGCTGCATTACATCACTGGGGACAGATTAATACTGTCTGCCTTCCCTTGCACTTGTCATTTGATTGTACTAAAGAGCTACAAGAACTAACGTTACAATTAGTTCACTTACAAGGACATAAAGCCACTGAAATGCACGTTGTAAATAACACTATACAAGAATTCTTCTGCATTCGTGCTGGAATTCTTTTCCGCTGAGAAAATTACTATAGGAAAAAGCAGTAGGAAACTGAAGGATACATTAGGAATGCAGATTTTACTAAGGTATGGAGCTCAACAATCTGAACTTGCTTGAAAAGCCACACTTGGGTGATTACCATGAATCAATGTTTCATTCTCCTCTCCTGCAAAGGACAGTGCCTCTAGCAGCACAGCATCCTCCTAACATTAGGCTAGAATAGTAGTATGGAAACATAGCTTGGACACAGAAAAACCTCCTGGTGCATTTCCTCCATTATTTCTTCCCTATTCAGGCATTCTCTGAAGACTCATTTTTCAGAAGATCTGATCATTCTCCAGAAGATATGACCCAGCTTTTCCATTAGAACTTAAGTTTTGTTGCCACAGTTCTTTGTTTACAGGTGCTGCATCTGCAGAGAGACTCTTCCTTGCACAGCTTCCCAAAGCTTTAAGATTGGAAGTCTTCTGAACAGGAACAGTTAAGAATGCAGAAAGTGTTCCCATTATCCCAAAGTCCCCAAGTTCTGCCATATTTTCATATCGCTGTTCTTCCTACTGGAAGAACCACCAAGCAAGCTTTGGGGCTAACTCAAGGCAAGCTACTGCAGGAAGAGGGCAGATAGGCCTTCAGTATTTCTACATTACTTCTTCCCCTTCACCACCACCCACTTGATGATCTCACCTTGAGCTCCGATTTCTTCTCCAAGGCTTTGGCGATGACCTTTGCTGCCTCCACACCCACTGTGTTGCCTTCCAGGCGCAATGCTTCCAGGCCATCAAATTCCTCAATTTGCTTGATCACTTCTTCAGCTGCAAAAAGCAGATAGCCTAGTTGGCCTTTTAACTGTCATCTTAGGTCCCACAGTAACACTCTGATGCAGCAATACTTGCTCAACTCTACCCTTAGTGAAAACAGCTGAACAACATTATTTGAAAGAATCCTGAAACAGCAATGGGAACAAAGCTAAAGTATCAGGTCACTAGAGAGAACGTTCTCTGTTCCCCACCCTGCCTTTTCATAATTTATTTCTAGTTCTATTCTCTGATAGCCATTCTCCTATTTGCAAAATTAAGTTTCCTTACTTCCTAAGTAAGATTCCTCTGCCATTCAGCACATGGTTTAGGAGCTAAAGTGGATGTGCCTACAAAGACGCAAGGACTAAGCTAGAAGTTGATGTGAATTGGTGCCACGTCAACAGGACAAAGTTCCCACTGACTGACAAAAGTAGATGACTATTTAGCAAACAGGTCAGGGTGGAATAATTTAACTCTAGAATAATCCTATGCAAGACACAGAAGCAGGCTGCAGACTCTCTCCTGTCAATGGGCACTTGTTATCATTCCCAAGCTCCAAAGCCTTTCCCCATAGTTCAGCAGCTTTGCAGTACTAAAACAGCATACAAAAAAAGCATGATCTTTGGAATCAGTAAAAAAGGTACGCAGTATAGCAAATAACCTCTCTGAAGAACATGCTGTTTCTTGGTGTGGCAGAAATGTTCATCTAAGAATATATACATATTCTCCAGATATTTACTACATTAGCAGCCACTGCAAGACATTTTTAATTGGGAAACACACATACACCAGCAAGAGAGATATTCCAGAAAAAAAGCAAGAAGAGTCTAATGAATTGGTCAGAATTTGGGAAGAAACTGGACTATTGCAGCGGACTAACATATCACCCCATTCCTCTGTGCAGGTCTTTGAAGCATCTACTTGTTCCAAGAGCTGTCATCCACTTGCTTACTGTTTTTAAAAGGAGCACTGACTTCTAATGCACAGTGACTGCCAAAAGCACTTGGAGAGAACACCAAGAAAACAAGAATTACACATCAGGGAGCCACCAGCCTGACACTGCCAGGGCACCAGGTCAAAGCAGGGTACAAGGGAAGGAAACGTCTCTATCAGAAGCAGCTGTAGCTGAATGACCCTTGCATCACAGCTAATGTTATGACAACTTGTCCATGCAGGATTAGCAGGAGGTTTACCACAAGACTTTAGAATTCCAGGGAGACACTTCCCAAACACAAGGGTATTTTCTCTTACCATCTTCAGCTGTATTGAGTTTAAGGCTCTGTCCTTTGAAGCTCAACTGTCCGCCGCCCACTTTGGTTTTGGCAAGTGATTCCACAAGCTTAGTGATATCTTCCGATGCCATTTTTCTGCTTTTCCAAATGTTAAGAGCTGTCAATTAAAAGAAATAGTCAACACAAAAAAAAAGCAAACTACAATACATAATCTGCATGAATAATTATATTTATTTGAACACTAATGTGTTTTCTTGTTCCTGAGATATCTAATTGAGTTTTCAGTGTCATTAATGTCTTCCCCATAGCTCACTTATGACAGCTAGGCTAGATTAATATTCCAAAGCCAACCAGTCAAGATGGTGTTGATTCTTCCAATACTGAGGAGACTTGGGTTTTGATGGAATTGTTACACTTCATAAATAACCAGTAGCTAAAACTATGGATTAATAAAATTATGGATTAAGGTCACATTAAGACATAACTCTTTGCATGACATTTTACAATTAAAACATAACATTCCTCTCTCCCCAAACCCCATCCTTTAATTACACATGCTGCACATTTCCCCTGTTCTCCAAAGCAAGCTAGAATGAACACAACTGTTTTTCCTTTTCAGTGATATCCCCAATAGTGCCCTTGTCAGCAGAGTTCGAGAACCACCGAGCTGCTGAAAACATCACGTGTGTTGCATACAAAACTCTCTCAGGTTTGTGGGTTCTCTTTCCTTTCGAATGTCCCACACAGATTTATCACACACATTAAACAGGATGATCTTACACTGACAATGGATTAGTGAACACTTTGCCTTGAGGCACAAGTCTGAAGCTAGCCATGCCTAGCAGCATCTGCATACCATTATTTAATGAGTATCAATCACTGCGTGAAGTAACTGGCCTCCCTTCATTCAGCAGGACAAACAGAGTATGTTTCTTATCCCAGCACCTCCGCTGGGATAAAAGACTACACACGACTAGTGCTTACAAGCAACACAATTATAAAACAGACTTCTGGTGTCAGAAGGCATGAAGGTTCATTCCTACACCAGAAAACTAGTTTCCTTCTATTCTTGTCTGACTTAGAAGTGCCCCCAAACTCTTGCAGCTCTTTGAGCTCAACAGCACTGGTTTTAAAACACCCCCTAAACAAAAGTTGTACCTACAGCCCTTCCTCCTGATACCTAGCTGTGAAGTATTTGCCTTCAGCTTCCCCAGACTATGGCTTCTCTTCAGCTTTCATTAACTTCCGTATTGCTTTTGGACACAGGGGGAAAAAACATCCCTAAGGTTGATCAACATCACTTTTCTAGGATGACTGTCCTCTCAAGTAGGTGCTGCCAGTAGAAAGATGCTCATATAACTTACTCCACCCCTACCAGGTCACACAGACACCAGACTGATGGACATTCCTAACCTCTGCCAATCCAACACCGAGAAGGAAGAAAGAGAAGACATCCTCCAACCCACGAAGGCTTTACTAGACAGGAACAAAAGTTAGGATCCAAATAAGTTGGTCTGTTCACCTAGTTCAATTATTAACTTTACTTTTAAATACCTCATCACTGTTTAAAAAAAAAAAGAGTTCTATTCCATCATGATGCTCTTCTATACTCTACAGGTGTACTCACTCCCTTTGCTTCTCTTTCCCTTAAAGCACCTTACACACAGGCTACTTCCTAATTTCAACACGCAACTTCATCATCATCACATCCTGAAGCATGTTTTATTGCAAACAGGTCAGCCACACCCAATTGTCAACCTACCAGAGGTCTCTTCACTGCTAGGTCTTCTGCAGGGAAAGCTTTAAAAAATAAAATTGAAGAGTCAGTGGCAAATAAAACCAAGATCTGGAAATACCTGAAGAGAGGTTTCCTCGTCACTTAAAGCAGGTATGAAGCTGTACACTTCCCGATGGCCAAAAAAGTTAGTTCAGCCGAATGCTTTAATTACACCGCTTTGTCCACACCAACAGACAACACACCGGCTACCTGCTGCTGTGCTATCCTCAGGAGGAGCCCGCTCTGCTCTGCTCTCCCGGCAACGGAGGGCCCAGCTCCCAGGAGCGCTAGGTGACAGCCCAAGGTTACCCTCCCGCCAGCCCCTGACAGCCTCCCAGCGCGGCTCTCCCCCGGTGACGGCTGAGGGCTCCCCTCTTCCCCCGAGGAAGCTGCCGAGCGCCGGCCACGCCGCCACCTGCTCCCCGCGCCGGCCCCCGTGACACACACACCCTCCACATCCGCCCCCCCCAGGCCCCACATAACCG
>VYZW01059119.1:8549-85573 GCA_013401315.1 Balaeniceps rex | reverse complement strand
GTGCCGCAGCCGGCCAGCCTCAGCGCGCGTGGGCGGGGCTACGGGGCCCGCGCGGCGGCGCCGGCCGCGGGGCACGCCGGGACGTGTAGTCCTGGTGCGGGGGGGACCCGGCATGCCTCGCGCGGAGTGACCCTTGGGGGGGAGGCGGCCGCGGCCTGGGCCTGGGCCTGGGCCTGGGCCTGGGCCTGGGCTTGGGAAGGGCCCGCTCCCACCTGCGTCTCGTGGCGCGAGTGGGGCCGTGTGACGGCGGCCTTTGTCCGTGCCTTCGGCCACCTCTGCTCCTGCCTCTCCAGACCGCGGACTCCGAGGCGCGGCAGGTGTGCCACCAGTCTCGGAGGGCTGAGTGGATCTGCAGCGTGTGCCCGAGCCCCTTCCACAACAGGGTTTCGGGGAAGATGTCGCCGCAGGAGCTCTGAGTTGCTCTGCAGGCCTCCCAGATACCCACAGATGAGACACGAGTGCCTCTTTCTGTGAACCCTCATTTAGATAATGTCTCCACAGATCTCTCTGTGGTTGCCAAACCTTTCTGCTAAGGAAAGCGTTTCATCCAGGGGTGTGCAGTCATTCCTACTTAAGGGTGCAGAAAGAACCGTTTTGCTTGATGGTTTTGTGTGTACATTGCGTGTGACGTTTTCCTCCTGAGTATAGAAATAAAAGTACGTCTGATGGGACAAGGTGAGCTGTGCGTAAACCCGCTTGCTGCTGCAGTGTGTTTGCACAGGTCTTCTTAACCCAGTCCCTTCTCTCCAAGTTGCAATCTACAGGCACTGACGTAGGTACCATTTCAGGTGGCAGCTGCAGGTACTTGGTGAGCTCAGCACTGAGGTGGGTAATAGGCTGGATTTATTCTGCCATTTGGTCCCAAAACGATTATAAGAGGCATCTTTAATTCTCTCACAATTCTCGCAACTGTGGTTTTAAGAAACAATATCAAATGCTGATACAGACCCAAGAAAAGAATGTCAGTAACTGGCAATGCTGGGTGACCTGGGAGACTGCGTTGAGGTTGAAGGGCATGGTGGACCTTCTTCGTTCTCGGGGATTACAAAAAGCAATTAAGTTTCTTTATGGAGCATGACAGCTGAAAGAAGAAAAGCCATAAACCGGTACAGCAGCCAGATAGAAAACGTGAGCAAAAGCTAACTCATAAATAATAAGAAGAGTTTCTCTTGCAACTGAAGAAAATTAAGAAGCTGAGGCACTGACTAGATTACAGTTGTATGTGAGAAGCATAAAGCTGCCAGAAAACGTAGAGCAGATGAGGGAACAAATCAGTGTGATCTCGAGAAGGAGCTTAAACGTGGAAAATATAAGCAAGGAATTTGGCATTTGTTATTAGTTCCTCACGATCTTTAGCAATAAACAGGATCATATAAACCACATCTGATTCCCTTCCCTCTTGTTCTCCCAAATATTGGCTAATCACCTGGGCCAGAGGGGTGAGAATAAAGTCTTTAACTGTTTATGCAGCTATAGTGGAATGAAGGTGTACTGTGCCATTGTAGCATAGATCCATAGATTCATTCTCCCTAAAAGAATAGCTTTACAAATCAAAGTAATTTTTATGACACTGTAACTAGTTCGTAGCAGTGATTGGCGGCGTTTTGACTCTGCTGACTACCTGCACAGGAGACCTCGATAACCGTGCTTGCAAATTGTGAAAATCTTCATGTTAACCACTAAGGAAAGATGTTATTTCATGACAGGAGCGGTACATGCTGGATCACGACCTTACAGGACACCTCTCAGTCTTCTAGGCAAAAGAAATTGGGCTGGAGGGAAGTATAATATGACATTCAATTGGGAAATGCAGTCTTGAAAATGAATGTTCTTGAATTAAAAAATTGTGCTTATTCCAGTATAACTCTTGATTGTGTGTAGATTTTGGTTTTGTTCCTCTTTCTCCTCAGCTCCTCCTAAGCCCTCTTCTTCTCATCCAGCTGTGGTGTCATGCCTTTCAGAGGTGCTGCAGGGTTGGAGGCGTCCTGGGCTCAGTGACTCATTTGATGCTTAATGGCTCTGTGACGCTGCCCTCCCAATGTGATCTGGCATGTCAGGTCTCCCTGTGTTTACTTTCCCCCACCAGGCCTGCTTCACCTTTCTTCTGCCCAAAGCCACCCCTTGACAGGGATTGTAATTTAATGTACATTTTGCCCAGCAGCTTCTACAGCAGAGGCCCAGCTTGGTTAGACTCTCCTCATTGTCACAGTGTCATTGCCTAAAGATAAGAGGTAACAAATCTGTTGAAGAGATAATAAAAATAAATATTGTCTTATCCATGAATAACAGCAGTCTTTGGATCATAAAGAATATCTAAAAAAAAGTGCATTGTGATTAAATACTGTGAAGAGTGTAAGACAGTGTTCTCCAGTGTCATATGGTACATTATACAATTCACAGCCTATATTTCATAAATTATCAGTTTATTGTGTTGACAGAGCTGCCAGAAGCCAATCCTACTCAGTATAACGAAGTCTTTCCTTTTCTGATCAACATGTTTTAAATATTAAACAAGTTTAGTACACATCAGATGATACCTTCTACCTGCCTCTGAATCTTGTCGGAGCTGCTTAGCTGCAAAGCACGAAGTAACACTCTTTTGGGTCACTGTAAATAGAGAAGCGAGACACTGAGGAGTAAACGCATCACTGATTACATTGGAAAAGAGGTGATAATTTAAACCAGTGTCAGTCTGGAAATGATGATCTGACGGCAGACAGAATCCTTTAGGGAGAGGAAAACCTATCCTACCAGGGAGGCTGGATTGGGAGCCAACATAAAACTCATTTCAGGGGGTTATTTGAAGTTAATGGTAGTGCAGCTGGGCAGGGATGGATGAACCCCTGTCTGAGGCGGGCTGTGTATCTCTGTCTTCACAACCATTTCCTGCGACAGAATAACGTGTGCCACTGGGCCCCCACTTCCCACCAGCAACTCCGTTCCTGGGGCTCTCCTGGCATGGGCTGCTGTGGCGATTCAGTCCACTTTCTGGAAATATTGAGGGATTTGGGATGAAAACAAGCCAAAAATCTGGTTCCAAAAAAGTGCCTAAACTCATATGTTTATACATAAATAGAAAAATACATATGCATGTACATTTACGTCATATATGTATATTGTATAATACACAATAGTATATAATATACTAATAATACGTTATATAAACACACACTGCATATTCCTTTCTGCCCAAAGATTTATGTTTTCAGAAGATCTTATTTACAGGGAACCCCCTCAGCAGTGCGGGGTGGAGTAAATTAAGGTCTGGCTGGATTAGGTAATTGCTCCGGCATAAGCAGCGGCTCTGGCCCCCTTCCAGCAAACATATATGGGTGGGCAAAAGGGTCACTGCTTCACGTATGTGATAATCCCATGGCGGGGGGGGTGGTGTCCTCGTAATTCAGTTCATTGCTGCGCTTCGCATGCATGCAATTGCTCTGCAGAGGAAGCCTTCCTTTCTTTTGGGGTATATTTTATGTATCGGCAAAGACAACCAGGAAGAAGAAAAATGTTGTGTTAAAATAAGAACGGAGCCTCGACTGCTTAAGCGCTTTCATTTTTTATTATTATCTTTTTTCCAGCCTAATTCACGTTAAAGAATCTCAAAACCAACCACAAGGGAATGATCTGTGAATTTTTGTAATGGAAAGCGGTAGCCTCTAGGGCCCAGAGGATATGCAGGGAGGCATTTTCTCTTGCTGGTGCAGCTGAGAGCGAGCAAGCGAGACCTGGAAATGAAAGTAAAGAGATCAGGAGGCACATGGAGGGAGCTGCAGGGGCAGCCGATCCAGAAGCAGAATGCTGCCTTCTATAATTAAATAGCACTTACTATTATTATTACTTCTAGTAATAATACATTAATAATATCTCTAGTAATACAATACCATTTATCAAGGAAAGTTTATACATAGTGTGGGGGGGAAAACCCAAGGAGAGGTGAGTCCTTTATTCTTATTTTGGGGGGATTATTTTTGTCTTAAACCAATTTTGTATGGGTGTGTGTTTGTGTATGTAGAAAGGGGTGGACTTGAGAAACAAGAAAATCTGGATGTTGCTTCATTAGAAAGTAAAGGTTTCAGATAGTAACTGCATGGATGAAACGTTGTGTAATTGCAAATTAAAAAAGTGGTGAAAAATAATATGGGTGAGATTTTGAAGCTAACCCCCTCTTCCGCGAAAAATGTGGGGTTTGCAAAAAAATGTCAGCGATCCTAATCCCACCTCCTGGAAAAAATGTGGTAGTAGTCTAAAAGCGGATAGCTAGGGGAAAAGCCCCTGGGTTTATGTGAAAAACTTAGTATTAATTGCTTTTGTGCCTGTTTGTGGTTTGTAGGTTTGAGAGCTGTGTTCAGATCCGTATTTAGGCTGCAGTTTCCCCCTCTTGTTTGGTATAAACCCCATGAAGCAGCAGAGAAGCCCTTGTGGAATAGCTTTTCAGATGCAATTTCCGTAGGGGCTTGTAAAGTTTATCAAATAAGGAGGTTGTGGGATTTTTTAATTCCTTTTCTTCTTTTTTTTTTCGAAATTCTTTAATGCTTTAGACAGTTTCCGGGTGGCAGGGAAGGGGAGGTTATATTTTTTTTTTTAAAGTCGCCTCCCAGAGTCCTGGAGATGCGTGATTTGTATTTAAGCGGATGGGGGGTGGGGAAGGAGGAAGAGTATGTTTTGGTTTGTTTTCCTTTTACCGGGGAAGCCTGGATATCTCCTGCCGCGGGAAACCCCTCCCAGCAGGACGGGGGTCGGGGGGCTGTCGGGGTGCCGGCGCCCGGCCGAGTCCCGGGGGGTGCGGGAGGCGCCGCCGGCCCCTCTCCGCCCTGGCCGGCCGAGGTGGCGCTTCCGGCCGCGGCGGCCGCTAGGCAAGGCCGGGGATCGGCGGCCTAGTGCTGGGGGTGGGGGGAGGAGGCAGGCGGGAGCTCCTGCTCCACCCGCGTCCGAACCGGCCCCGGGATTTAATTTTGTAAAGCGAGGCAGGGGAGAGCGAGCTGGCTGGGCACGAAACCAAGAGCAAGTGGCTGAGGGACGGGCAGCATCACCCCACCGCCCTCTCCTCACACCCCAGGCCATACTGCAGTGCCCCTCAGTCAGGGCCTGGAGGGCTGGGGCAGGAGGAAGGGTGGCCTACACAGGGGCGTTATGTATGCGGTGGCGTGCAGTAAACAGAGTGTTACGTGTGGGGTGCGAGCCTGGAGGAAGCAGAAAATGGGGTGATGGGGGCCAGGGTGGTCTCTTGAGGCTTTGGCCGCTATCTCCATCCCCTTCCTGGGGAAACATCTGGTTGATGCTTTTATTTTCAGCTGGGGGTGAGGCAGTCGTTGCCGCCTCACCCTGCGTTTGCTGGAGGTATTGCTGGGTAAAGCTGGTCGCGCCCCGATGCTGGCTACCCCGTTGGTGCCATGGGGCAGGAGCAGGACTAGCAGGGTGCCAGGGTGTGGGGGGAGAGAGGCCACGGAGGTACCTTGGGGTGGCTGGTGCGTGGAGGGACACAGTCGTCAGGCCCGGTGGGCACAGCATGGTGGTGGGGACCCTGAGAGCTGTCGGCTGTGCGAAGTGTTCAAACCCAAGGAGTAGGGCATGGCAGAGAGCAGCCACAGGACCGAGTGGGAGCCTGTGTTTGTAGTGGGCTATGCAGCTTGTCCTCTGCTTGACGTGAGTCCAGTTACCTGTTCGGCTGCACCACTGAGGTGGCCAAACTGCAGCCAGTGAAAGACTCCATGTTGCAGACTAAGGCATCCTGGAGCCTTTTGCCTGGAGAAGAGTGCACACAGCGTGGGGCTGAGCTCCTGTCTCAGCTCTACAACCTGCCACTTGCATCTTGGTGCACTTATTTCTGGCTGAAATGTTACAGTCAAAGCTTGGAAGTCGGTCAAGGGTGAACTCGTTGCCATTCCAGAAATATAGTATGAAAAACTTTGCCCAAATTCAGCTCTGGCAGGGTTGGGAGTAACATCCAGTCCTTGATAAGGTAAATTCAAGTCTTTCCGTTCATCTCGTAGGGTCTCGAAGAGTGAATCTACCCAGTTTGTGATTGAGTCACCCTGTTTATTTGCTCTTGCTTCCTTCTGAAGGCAAGAAAACCATTTGGCCTATCTGCAGTATTTTATTTCTGTCTGGCAAATAGTTTGTAACTCATTGACAAACTATGAATAAAGTCCTCTCTAGATGCTGGACCAGAGAGGATAAACATCTCTGGACTGAAAGGATAAGAGCTCTGTAGTGGGGATATAAATACTCTGGGTTCGAATTCTTCTGGTGATTTGAGCAGACAAGTCTGGACAGACAGATTTGGTGGGGGAAAAAAAAAAGGACACTTAGGCACACTGCTTCATGAAATGTTTTCTGCTGTGTTTCTAAAAATATTTAAAAGACCGAGAAAACAAAAGCTAAACAGGCTCTGCGCTTAAAATGAATTATGCATCAGCCGTGGTGCGGTGTGCAGGAGAACTGAAGTGTTGCGTGTATGGGTGGCTCGCTGTGTCTTGGGTTTGCTGGAATAACAGGTATGCGGCTTGGTCCGAGGGTTGAATGAGACATGGTGAAGAGGCTGGGATGATGACGGGAGACAGAAGTGACCTGAGTTTGCTGGGGAGGTGGCGGGGGAGGAAGCGTGAGGAGCAAAAGGAGGAGTCTGAGTGGTAGCCTCCAGCAGCAATGGGGCACACAGGACAGGGGAGAGGTCTGCTACGTGTGGAGGAGGGTGCTGGTGTGGAGTCAGATCAAAAGGGAAAGGTGGTTGTTCCTGAGAGATGTGAAAGAAGTTGTTAGGGCAGAGCATGTGTGCATTTTGAGGGTGTTGCCATGAGGGGATGAGTCTTACGTGCAAAGTCGTGACATAAGCGGGAAGGCGTGATGGAGCTTTAGCAGAGGAAGCTGGTTACCCACTTGCAAGGAGAGGGGAATGTGGGGCAGTATCAGGGAGCACCAGTCTGGAGAGGAGATCAGTCCTGTGGTTTATGTCTAAAGAAGGCAATGGAGGGTCTTGGGTTGGAGAACATTCACTGTGGAAGATGAGCGGAGTACTGCAGAGACTAAACAGCATACAGGGCACAGAGGATTTTTTTTAATGAGGGTTTTGTAGCAAGGATCAAAACTGTAGCTGCATATTGTGGGACTTACAGAGATGCAGTAGGATGGTCAGTCATCCACATGAAGCAAGGGTGGAGATATGAATGTTGGATATGGTGGTGAGAAGAAACAGAAGGGGAGCTCCAGGATGCAAGAGGAGTAGGATAACTCTAGGAAGGAGACATTGTGGAGCCTTTCCCTGTAGTCCTTTGGCTCCACTCCAGCTTTTGGTCAGTAATGTTTGAATGCCCTTCTCTGTGGGCAAGCAACAGTATCCAGTTTTTCTTGTAACACGTGCCCACATCCTGCTGTGTAGGATGTTTTAGCAGCAGGGTCAGGGTAGCCATGAGAACAGGTACTGATCTCTTCTTTGTTCCTTGCAGTAGTGTTTTAAGAGCTGAGCTCAGAAGCAGAGGTTGAAGTAGGCTGTGCGTATCAGAAGCTTTTCAAGGTGATGATCTGTTTTGTGGATATACACAACTGTGAAGGTGTGCCACAGCATTTTTGGAGTGCAGCCATTGACTTTGTGATGACCAGCCAGTGTTCAACTGCTCTCCCCACAGTTGCCAACAATCTCCCTTTTCATCGGATCTGTGGGCTGTGGCTTCACTTCTCTGACTTATGTTCTCTTCAGCATGGCTCATGTCAGGGAGCAGCAAGGACAGGGCTGCTCCTCCAGGGAGGACAAGCTAGGAGCCAAAGCTGATGACAGCCACCAGCAGTGCCCTCATTAACTAGGGTACAGTCCCACCATATCTGAACAGGGCAGGCAGAACAAGATGCTGATAGCAGGGGTCCATCAACAGTCCCAGAGAAGATGAGGTGGTTGACTGGGTCCAGGGTCTACCCAGCAAGTCCAGCAGTAGGAGATGGTGCCAGAGACAAGACTGGAGACAAGCTGCCTACAGTGTAGGTCCAAGGTTTGTCCAGGAGATATGACTGAGGACAGGTGCACCTACAGTATGTCTCAGATGAGGCAGTATGCCTGGACGTGAGCTTAAATGGAGCTCCTGGACCATGGGCAGAGGGTGCATGGGTGGGGGTCTGAGGTGAGGCTCTTTGGGGCATTTAAAGCCTGTTAGTGCACTCAGGGCCCAGACAGCTAGAAATTCCTCCTTCCTCACTGTCCTTTCCCCCATCAGCCTTTGTGAGGGTCCCCTTGACCTTTTAATTCCTCTTCCCCCACCCAGTTTATCTCTTGTCATTTCCCATGGTGGCTCTTTCTCCACCTTTGTCTCTGGTGGCCCTCATAGTTCTCCCCTACAGTGCTCTGGTGTTGCTCTGTCGTCTTTCATGGCTGTCTGTGTGGAAATGGTTCCTACTGCTCCTCTTCACCTTGACTGTTCTCTCTTACGTCTGTCTTTGCATAATTTCATGCAAGGAGAAATGTAAAATAAATGGACTCTGTCTCTTTTTCTACCCCTCAAGTCTGTCTGCCTGTAGCGTTAGCGATCGTATTAACCTCACAGTCTCCTTGTTAAATTTCCTTCTTTCTTCCTGATTGCTCATTATCCGGGTTATTTATAAGTCATTCTAGGCCTTCTGTTGGTGGTGTACTGAAGTCTACCTGCTCTTCTCCATCGCTTCTGTTAAAAGCCTGCGTAGAGATGCCGATCATCACTCACCTTGTCTGTTGGCTTTCCCTTTCTTGCTGTGCTGCCCTTCCCGTTCCAAATGCAGCTGCTTAAAATCTTCTACCTGCTGCTTGGGACAGATTGCTCTCAAATTCAATGTCTGATGACTTACAGACTGCACAGTGTCACTTTCAAGCTCTTGCTTCCTTCTGCTACCGCTTCTTTCTGGTCTTTCTCTCGCTCCTGCCTTTCCCCCTTCCCCCAACTCTCCTTCTTGGTGAAGGGCAGGTACTAATTCTTCTACATTTTGCATGGCGCAGAGTACAATCAAAAAGGGCTTGCTGAGTTGTCAGGATTGATTTTCACGTACCTTAAAGGTCCCTTCACCCTGTGCCAGGCTGAACGTGCCATAGATACCATAAGATACCTTAGGATGGTAGGGATGATCTTAATGTAAAACGGAGCTGGGTGGTAATGCTCTCCAAGCTGTTGTAGTGTAGAGTTAGAGAAATGACTTGTTTTTCTCGTAGTCTCTTCAGAGATGACCCCAGGCTGGGAGGGCACAGTGTCTTCAGCTCCATCCCAGCGTTTCTGTCCTTGCTGCCTTTGTCCCCAGGTTACCATTCCTCAAATGCTGAGCGTTGTTTGTGATCACAGCTGGTTGATGGCAAGGCTGGGAAATTTGCTGTTGCCAGCAACTCTGTTTTGCCACAAAGTGTTATCCCTTCTACCCTTTATTCTTTTCTTGTGTGGCAGACCTCTGTACCTTGGGGAGAGGTCAGGGAGGAGCCATTCGAAGATTTGCTTCCAAAACACAGGGGATGAAGCTCATGTATCTAATGGTGTAATTCAAACCCATTTTAGTTGAGAAAAGGGACATTACTCCAAAATGGCTCCATCATACTCCTTCCTTGTCTGCACTTACAGAGACCCAGGCTGGATTTGGTTAAACCTAGCAAGTTACTGTGCCCATTTGTGTCCCTGACGAGGTGGGGATAACTCTCTCTTGAGTCTTCCTTAGGTGCTGCCTACCCCAATTTAAAACACTGCAGGACGAGGCCCTGTGCCCTCTCCAAAGGAGCGTTCCCAAGTCTCCACTGCTCGTGCCTGCTGATTTTCAGCACGGAATTCCCATTGCTTAGATTCATCACTGTTCTTTTATGTGGACCATGGCAAGCAATTCCATCTCCTTCCTTTGCGTCTCTCTCTGTGATAGGCCTCCAGACACCTTACATAGATTACTTGTTTCGTATGCCATGCAGTAAACCAGTTTAAATTGGTCCCAGATAAACAGTGGTCAGAATTGCTTATCATGGGAGGGTCCCAGCACAAATTCCTGAAATGACTGCCAGTTCAGGGGAAATGTTGATTTCTATTTTTTTTTCCCTTTCTGTGAAGGCAGTCATGATTACAGTTGGTTCCCATTGCTTTATTTACTGGTAGTCTAAGTAGAGAGCTCAAACTGAAGTAATTCTTCTTTGCCCATGTATCCTGGCAGTGGCATGTGAGAAGCAGCAGATACCTGGTAGTGAGCTGCTTGCTGTCCTGTGTCTGCTGCGTGGATAAATCACGGACTTCGGTGTTCAGGGCATCTGGTCTGGAACATTTTGTTAGTAGTAAATTCAGGGACACACAAAATACTGTGCTGCTTAATTGCCAGCAAGACCTATAATGACTCATTTTGTGTTGTTTTTTTTTTCCTTCTTCCTTTGCAGCAACTATAATGGAGAGACAGAAGAGAAAACAAGAGATAGAGAAAGGACTTCAGTTCATTCAGTAAGTGGACAACTTCATTGTTTCCTGTGGCTTTGGAGGTGGTTGTCTTCGTTATTCATATTCACCACTTTGGGGCTGCTGCGTGGGAAAGAGATATTGGTTCTGAGGATTTTCACTATGGTTCTTCAGGGTGCTTCTTGTCCTGCCATCTCTCTAACCTTGAAATTGTATAATTTTAATTTCCTTGGGTTTGGCCCTCCACTGCAGTTCCAGGATGATCTTTATAGTCAGCATAATGCACATAATACTTGGACCTTCTACTTTATCTTCAGTGTGAAGATCTCAAAGTGCTCTCTCAACAAGATTATCCCACCTTTCTTAGGAAGGGAGATAGTGTTTCTATTTTGTAGGTGGGGAAAGCATGATAAATGACTTGCCAGGTGCCCCATATAGTGCCTATAGCAGAAATAGATGACCTGGGCTCTTTCACAGTTGCCAACCTGGTAGGTGCCTCAGGTCACTCTTCTGTGAATATCCTGTGGCATTCTAGAGCTTGAGGTGGTTGCTCATGTGGTAGCTACAAGTCCAAGTGCTTCCTTGTAAAGTGCAGTAGTGTTTTTTCCCTCCAGTGTTTGAGTTAGCAAAAGCCTCAGACTCAGGTCCAGGTTCCATGGTGAGTAAGGAAGCAGCAATATTGTAATCAGATTGTTTTGGGTTTTTTTTAAGGTCTGCTTTGAGTCCTGCAGTTATTATGGCTGAAATCTGTGCATCTACAATAGGAAAAAAAGCCAAATCTTCCATGTTAAATATTTATATCCTGTGGCATGGCAATGATATTTTCACCCCAGACTGACACGAAATGGGGCTGATAACCCAGTTTCAGAGAAGCAATTGTGAGGTTTATTTATTAGAAAGAAAATAATTTAGAAATATGGGGTGGTGTTCATGCTTCTGGAGTGTATCTTAAACTCCGAACCAGGGGCAGTCTCATTTGTTGGCTTGTTTTGATGTGAAAGAGAGGTAGTCCAATTTTACAAGCAGCATGAATGTGTCCTACAAAGCCAAGGCATTTCCTGTAGTTAATTTTAAGGAGCAGACAATGATTGGATTAGATGAAATTTAAAAAAAGTTTATTCTCTGACCAGTAAGATCATGTATATGATGTTGTATTTCAAAGGTGCAGAGGGCCATGAAAGGTGCTAAGGATTTCTCTAGAGCCTGTTGTTTTCTACTTGAAGAGAAAAAATAAATAATCTGGACCAAACCTGGATGACCTGGGTGGTCTGATTTGAATAACAGAACCTTTCATCTAGGTGTCAGGGCTGTTGTTGGGTAGGGGTTATTCACACAAGCACTGCCAGTTTTGTGGCACAGCTTGGAAGCCTTGGCCAAGACAGCTGGAGCTAAATGGCTTCCCAAACCTGCATTTTCTCCTTTCCTTTTGTGGTGTAGGCCTAAAGGTGTGTGGCTAAGTTAATGCAGAGGAGAGAGATTGCATTTATCACTGTATGTCTTTGGTCGCACAGAGGATTTGATGAGGAGGTCTTGGAGTGCCAGTCTGGTGCCTCTCATTAGAGCCAGATGCACTTAAAGTACACTTGTATTCTCCATCACAATCTCTCATGGGACTTGTTTTTTTTTTTAGGTGGCTGGCTGAAGGCACGTTACAGAGAATCGTGTATGTGCAGAAAATAGCTGAGAATGAGAATAAGATTCCTCTAGTCTCAAACCCCTTTGGGACCTGACCATCTCTTGACACCACTGTGGCCATCACTGAGCACAGTGCTCCCTAGTTGTGTTATCTTTGCCCCAGCTGCCTTTAAAGTGATAAATTGTTCAGGAACTCACTGAGATCATTAACACAGGACCAGAAAGATAGTTGCTTCATCAGACAATAGCCTGTGTTTGTATGGATGCCTGTTTCATGAGAATTTTCTTTTTTTCAGGTCCACGTTACCCCTAAGCCAAGAAGATTATGAGGTAATGAACAATTTGTTTTCTGAAGTTGGGAACTCTCTGGTTAGCAAGAATTTGTTCTGTTGCACAGCCTTTAGTTTACATACCAAAAGTGGAGAGTGTGGGATGGTCTGTCACAATTTGTCTGTAACTTAAAGCTTTAAGGTTCTGACAGTGACAACTTTCAGGAAAAGGAGAAGACACTTGCATGTTCAAGAAGGAAGAAGATTTGACTGGGTTATTCTCCTCTACCAAAAGACTGATGTTTTACAGGAGGGTGGGGAGGCAGGAGAATCTTAGTGGGCAGGAAGCTTGCTAAAACATATGGAAAGGAATGGGAAATTGGGAAACCTCTCCTGTCTCTGCATATCCACTTCAGTCTGTTTGCTCTCTGCTTGCTGCCCAGGCCTTTTTGCAGAAGCTGGTGAGAAACCTGTTTGCAGAGGGCAATGATTTGTTTCGAGAGAAGGATTTCAAGCTTTCGCTGGTACAGTATGTAGAAGGGCTGAACGTGGCAGATTATGCAGCCTCCGACGAGGTGACCATCCCAAAGGAACTCCTGTGCAAGCTGCATGTCAACCGAGCTGCCTGCTACTTTGCCATGGTGAGTGCCTTCCCAAGTCATCCCCAGGGGCCGGGGTGGACATCGTGGTTGCAGTGCCATGCAATTCGAAAAGATGTCAAGAGGGGTTTCAGTTGATTTTGTCCTCTCCCTTCTCCAATACTGGAGGAGACGATGACACACAGAAAACTCTGATATCTCCCCACTATTGCACTGTGTCTTGCAAGACCAGAGGAGGGATGTGAAGGAGAGGGGGCCAGGCCTAAGGTACTGAGAATGCAGTTCTGGTCCACATTGGTGAGGAGTCAGTACAATCTGGAGATTGGAAATGGCCAGTGCCTTCCAGTACTGACTGAGTAGTTCTCTGGAATACTGTTTGAGTATTACTCTGGAGGCTCCTGCCTCCTCAAGTGAGGCACTGGAAGACAGTGAGAAGGCTCTGGGTCTTAACGGAACTTTCAGCGCACACACATGGAAAGGGATTCTGCAGTACTGAGGGTCTAAAAGGCTGCATGCTTCCATTTTCCTAAGGAATCTAACAGCTTTCCTTTATGGCACAACCCCAGAGCAGGTCCATCCTGTTCATAATGAGGCTGAGTCCCATGAAAAAAATCAGCAAGCAGTCACGTAATTAAAGACTGTCAAATGTCGCATGCCCAAGGTAGAGGGGGTGACAAGATAAGGTTGTTCAAGCAGCCTTAATTCTGACATTCACTGACTTTGAAGTGTTCTGAGTTTTGCAAGACTTAACAAAATGTTCTGTACTGTAGGTTTTGTGTGTTTGTACGCTGGTCTGTGTATGAGGTAGTACATGTATTTCCAACTGCCTTTTATATTCCTGTTTTCTGCTGAGAAAGAAAACATTTGCATTCACACAGAAAGAGGGGTTAGTCTGCTGTGCCTCAGCTGACTCGAGGTGGTCTCTTTGATGCAGGGGTTGTATGAGAAGGCACTGGAAGACAGCGAGAAGGCTTTAAGTCTTGACAAGGAGAACATCCGAGCGCTCTTCCGGAAAGCCCGTTCCTTAAATGAACTTGGAAGACACAAAGAAGCATATGAGTGCAATAGCCGATGCTTGCTGTCCCTCCCACATGTAAGTTTTTGACATACAACTCATGCTGATTTCTGTGGCTCACCACCTTCCTCTTCCGTAACATACTTAGTGTGAGGCCAGAGGATAGTGGAAGAGGAAGCTTGGCTGTTCCTGGGAACATGCTTATGCCCAGAAATTCTGTCTCTCTGACTCGAAGAAGATGTTTGACCTCACACGTTTCTTGAGTCCAAGTCACCCTCTACGGACATTGCCAGCCAGAGGCACCGGTTAGCGACAGCACGTTTGGTAGCCTATTTGTGAAGAGCAAAACCCTACCCTAACAAAATGTGAACTAAGGCCATGAGATTGTTTTAATTAGCTGGTTTTATATGTCTAATGGGAGTAACTAGGAGCATGGGACAAATGGGAACTGGAGCACTGGAAGGAAAACATGTATGCTTTTCCAGTTTTAGATAAAAATGTCTCATGTTTTACTTACCGATTGCTAAGGCAAGCTGATAAAGCTTTTTATTTCTTGTCAGACATGTGAAGGTGTTCTTGACATTATTAGTGTTACAGAAGCAATCTTTGAAAGCCTTGTTAGCAGTTAGTTATTTCTTTTATATAGCTTGTAAATACTATTTTCTATACTATTGTAAATTAGTATTGTAAATACTATTTCTATACTATTGACTTGGCAGAACAGGGTGACCAAAACACATTAAAGGTATCATGTTAGGGGAGTTCCAAAGAACTGTTTTTGAAACAAACCCTTTTATAAACAAAACCATCTAATATATGTGTTCATGTAAAGCCATATCTGGCTATATTTCACATTGCAGTTGAGCCAATTAATTGAATTTATTTTTTAACCATATACATATGTTTACATATCTCCCATTATTATCATTACAATCATCGTGGTCTACAAACACTTTATCAAACTTCTCTGTGGAAAGTTCAGCCTTACAAACTCCATATCGAGTGATCTGCATTCCCGGTTCTAAACAATTCAGTCTTGTAAATTAACATACCCCATTGCCTTATTACCTGATTAACAGAAATCATAAGCCTTCTCTGCATCAAAGGCAAGTCATGCTATCCATTATCTCACTCTCGTTTCCATTGCATCAGCTGCTAAGCCTCTGGAGCACACGGGTACTTCCAGCTTGCATTGCTGTAACAGCTAAGAATTTTGTTGTGGTCAAAGCAGAGCATGTATTAAAGCTTCTGGTGATGAAGGATCTCCCACTCAGTTGACTCACTGTCTAGCAGAGTTGACTTGTTTCTGGGTGCCGATACTCAGTGGTGATAGTTTACAAAGGTTCGCAGCATGGTGAGGTTGATAAATCCTCTGTGGTATGCTTTTTTTGGTATGGCATGGGTTTTTTTAGGGTGTTGGAGGAGAGCATGTTGCATGCCCTTGTTGAACATGCCCTCATTTAGATGGGAGGTAGTAAGCGTCTGAGGGTGGCATTTGGCTGAGGGAAGGGAAAGCTAAAGGAAGATCTTGGGGGTGACAAAGAGCAAATAAGCCCCCACCCCCAAACCTCAGGCCTGCTGACAAAAAGGACAATAATTAACTATGTGGTGTTGGGAAGGGAAGCGGAGGCAGTCTAGAGAGAAATACATTATTGAGCTTGTCCAGGAGTCTGAGAAGAAATCTCAGAGTTACATTGGCATGTGGAGTTGGATAGGGTAAACCTGGTAGGTATGAGTATGAGATCAATGAAAAGAAATTATGTCAGAGGTCTTTCTGGTGAGTTTTCCACAGGGAGCAAGAAAATGGTAGGCTTCAGAAGACACCTGAGAGAGTGTTTGGAAAGGCAGAATCACCAGAGGCAAACAGAGCAATGAAAAGGTGGTGTTAGAAAGATCTCAGAGGTGGACAGTGAGGAAGGAGCATTGACCATGAGATTTGACCAAGAAGAGGTCTCTGAAGGGTGTGGGGGAGTTTCAGGAGAAGGTACATCCTGAAGGGGCATAAGATGGAGAGAGAAGAGGAAATGGACAAGATAGATTTTGTCTTCACTAAGTTCAGAGAAGATGGTGACAAGAACAATGTTGAGGGTGTGGGGGAGCAAGTACAGTCAAAAAGTGGCACTCCAAATTGAGAGGAAAAGTTACCAATACTCTGGGCAGGAAGAATCAGAGGCTAGTGAAGGGTTGAAAGGGAAAGGATGAACCTGCAGGGAGAAGGAGGTTGGAAAGGCCAGCATGGCAAGTAGAGAGAAGAGAGCAAGCTTCAAGGTTGGAGATGAGGGAGGAGATGTTGGGACATTAAGAAAGGATATCACAATAGGTTGGGCAGATGTTTTTTTACTCTTTGAAGAAACTGTTAAAAGTACTCCAATATTTTTGCAAACAGGGAGAGAGAGGAAAGCAGAAGGAAAGAGTTGCTGGTGATAAATAAGTGAAGAAGGTTGTGGCAGGTTGTTAGTCCAGGCAGAATGGGAGAGGATGGAGCAGAGGAATGGAGTGTGGCCCAGAACTTTGTCTAAAGCCCACAATGGTGTGTGAGTGGGCCTGGGCAGTGAGCAGGGGGGGTGGTTAATGGTACGCAGCAGGGAAACCAGAAGGATCTGCTTGACTAAGCTGAGGCTGTTTAACCAGAGCTGGAGATGGTGAAAATGCCTTGTAGCTGGTAAGTAACTGGGACTTGGTTTCAGCTTCAAAAATGAACAAACTAGCAAAACAGGCTAGTGAATACTGTCTGCATATCAAAACTGATTATTAGCTGCGTGGCTGGCAGAGAGGGAAAGTATACAGGCTGGGCATGCAGGAAGGTATGCAGGCTCCTTCTTCCCAGACATGGGGACCTTGTGGAAGCTGTATGAGCCCCCAGCATGGGGACTGCTAGCAGCCAGCCTTGGCAGCTCCTTCAGCCATCTTGACAGCAGGACTTGTGAACCCTGCTGTCGGAGAGTGGGTGTTTTCTTGGAAGCAGACACTTGATTCTGATTTTCTGCAGCATCAAAAGACTGTGGGGGGAGGTCCTGGTGCAACCTCAGTATCTCAGCAGGACTGAATGACAAGAGCACTTATGTCTGCACAGACTCTCCTAGGGCTGCTCTGGCAATTGTCCACCTGCTGCTGTCTACAAGTGAGGCTTCTTGGCACAGCCCAGTGTGGATAACTGTATTCCTGTTTATTTCATTGTGTGTGCTGCAAAGGCAAAACTGAAAGTGTTCTGCCAATGGTTTTTGTCCCCAGGATGAAAGCGTCACGCAGCTGGGACAGGAGCTTGCCCAGAAGCTGGGACTGAGGGTTCGAAAAGCGTACAAAAGACCTCAGGTATGACTTTTTTTTTCTTAGAGACTATTCTTTGGCTCTTTCAGATTTACTTTTGCAGAAGTGGTAGGTGCTGCCCTGCAGCTACAGACACACGTACACTACCCTGTGATCCCTCTAGCAGGCCGCTGGCTACTCTCCTTGTCCTGACCCTCTGACTCGCTTTGCCTTGATCCATTTCTAACCCCATTGTTGCTCTGTGTCTACTGCCAGGATGTTTCCTGTGTCCCCAGCTAAGCCGGGCAGAGCTGGGCTGGTGCTGCAGGAGAGGCTTCCAATGCACTGGGAGCCTGTGTTTTTGGGAGGAGAGGGACACGTGGCCTGATCCCAAAGGAGGTTTTGCATCACAGTCCTTTTTCTGTTATGGGATGAGAAGGGTGGGATCTTCTGCTGCATCAGAGGCGTGTCTGGTTTTGTAGTGCAATGGGTCATGACAGGTTCTTGCCCCATATCTAGGCACACACCTTCTTCATGGTGGGGGAAAGGCTAGTGCTTTGGGGAAGTGACAAGTACACATCTGGTCAGATGCTAGGAAAGAAGGCAGCAAAGGACCCACCCAAGTCGTGGGTCCCATAAATTGACCCCAGTGTCTGAATCCATAACTGGCTCTACAGGGAAGTGCTGCTGTAACTGGAGTACTGTTGGTACTTAAATATGTATACCCTGGGATGGAGCTAGAGGGCGTTAGGCCACTGCTAGCACTCTTGGATAAAGCTGCCTTGGTGACGTAAAATCCAAGGATGCGTTTTCAGGAGTAGGGAACACTAGCTAGTAGTCGAGGCTGATGTTTGCATCCTCAGCCCCATACGCGGTGGTGTGTTAAACAGCCAGTATGTTCCACCTCCAGAGGGGCACCTTTGCGGTATGTGGTGAAGCGATTGGTGGGCATCCAATTTGCAGAGAGCTTTTGGAGTAAAATTTGGCTGTAGCATCTTATTCCTTTCCCTGACCAACCTCACATGTGTGATTGGCCTACCCCCCAAAAAACCCTTGGCATTGTAGCAGCTCTCAATCCTCTGAAATGATTCTGTCTCAGAGAAACAGAAGTTTTACGCAGAAATATTTTTTTGTAGCTGCTCACTCTGTTGGTCTTGCCACCTTTTTGCAGCTGTCATGTTACTCGGCTGTGATGGGCTTAAACCACCTGTATGTTAGAAAAATAAAAACTCCAAAATGCTTTTTATTATTTGAAATTTAGTGATCGGTATTTTGATAACACCTTGCTATCTCTTGTGTGACTTCCAGCTTTCATTCCAGTGCCTTCCCAAAGCAGTAATTTCTTAATGAAAAGACAAAAGCTTCTGTTCCTCGGGGAAGTTTCTTGCTTCCTGATTGTGTGTTCGATGTTGGGTGTTTTGCACTGAGGTGTCCAGAACAAATATATGTCCCTTTCAGTGTTCAGAAAACTGTACCCTTGTGTCACAGTGGTATGCCTTTTGGGGTGGCTTTTATTTTACGGGCAGTGCCTAGAAGGAAACGGTATTGTAACCCAGCTTTACCTAGTTTACAAGCATTCATGGGTTGTCTCTGTTCTAAGACCTCTCTCTTCCTTGCAGCAGGAATTGGAAACATTCTCACTACTCAGTAATGGCACGTCAATCAATTTGTCAAACCAGGTAGAGTTTGTATCCTGTGGTTCTTATTGTTCATGGATTATGCTACTAGAATGCTTTGCAGTTTTATTTACATGCAAATTTATAGCTGTCTTTTAGGATTTAAATGTATTAATTAGTGTTTTCCGCTTTTAAGGAATATTGACAAGGAAATTAATTTCTTTGAAAATATTTCTAGTGACAACATTTTTTATGTCAGTAATGAAATCACTGAAGATGGTTATTCTTCTTAGTTATTGTGAATGTTTGCTTTCTCTTGCATTTTAAATAAGTTTCAGTTTTCAAGTTTTTACATAGTTAGGGCAAGACTAAGTAAAAATCAGAAGGTGCAACTGCTGAAGAAACGTACAAAATCAAATCATGCAATGTATTAAGCAAGGTACATACACTGTTTATGTATTCTTTGTATTGTACTGTCACCTGGGAGATCCAGCTTGGGCAGGGCACTGTACAAATACTAAGCTAAAATATAAGAAATTGCTGATTTCCTTGTTCCACCACCGGCCAAAAAAAACCTCAAACACTTGCAGGTTTTACAGGCTATTTGGTACTTCACACTACTCCTTAAAGCAAACAGACTGTAAAACCATAAAAATTGACATTTTATACAACAAGATGGGATACTAAAGAATTAAGTTTACCTCTCACCATTCAGTGACTTGCTTTCACATCTTTCTAGATCAGCCAGTCAGCTTTCTTTAATAGTTGTGCCTAGTTTTTCATTGGAAAATCTTTCCTTTTGCAAGAAACAAAAATAGTGCAAAAAGTAGAAATTGCAAAAACTATTGCAGTAGATCCAGTATCTCAAAAGTAATGGTTTACTTGTTTCTTTTTAAGTTTAAGCTGAAGGCACACATACTTACTTCTGTTTATGTTTCTGTAAAATATGGGCTCATTTTATTCCTTGCCTGGAGCTCCAAGTCAGCAGTTGTCTTGGCGGAAACCTTCTCCTGTTTTGAGTTTGCTGTAAAAGTTTGTGGTTCTTAGATTGCAAAGTACGTGACCTAAGAGAAGGAACATTGTGTAAGGTCAGGCTAATCAGATCTCACAGTGGATGGGGCTGACTGATTGATGTGTCCCAGGTCTTGGGACACAGCATTCTCATCCACATATGAAAAACCCTATTCTATGTACGGATTTGCTCACATGGTTGCATATTATGCAGGGCTGGTATTCCTTTGCAGCAACAGGATTTGTCCACTGCTGGAGGTAAAAATGAATAGGCTCTTTGGATTAATGGCCTCTTAAAGTTAGTTGGTTTTGCTGCTCTTGCACGGAAAGAGTCCATAAAGAAAAAGAAAGGGCCAGATGCATTTAGGAGTAGTAAAGGGTCTCATCTGTGAAGTGTGAATATCTTTTTAAAGATGAATTTCTGGTGATATTTTTCTTTACCCTTTCCTACACTCTCTTTGTAGACCACTTCCAATGGATTGGGTTCGATAGATGACATCGAAACAGGTAAAGACGTTTCTCTTCTCTGGTTTTTGTGGCTTCGGTAAGGTATCTGAGCAGGCCGGCAGGCCTGAGAGGTTCATCGCCTTCATTTGTGTCTCTTCTGCACGCTCCTGGCTTTGGTAACTAGGAGGACTAAAAGGTGGTGGGAAGCAGGACTGTTTTTCCTGCAGAAAAGCTTTTTGTCCAGGCCCAGCAAGGGACACGCCTGGGAATTAAAATAGTCTGCTGAGGCACACAGCTCTCTCCAGTTGTGCTTTCTTAAAGCTGGGCTTGGCAAAGCTTCTGAAACTCTGCTCCCAGCCAAAACAGACCAGATAAAGTGAAGTTAAGGTTGTAGGTGGCTGTTTGTGCTCTGAGCGTGTATGGTCCTCCAAGATGTTGAAGTGGAGGAAATTAAAACAAAAGGAGTTGGGAGGGACCCAGGGAGAGCCTTGTTCAGGGTTAGGCACCCAGGAGGAGCAGAAGGAGAGCGACAGGGTTGCTTTTCTCATGCCGGGAAACAAGTGACCTTAACTCTGCCCCTGTAGAAAGGCTTGCTATATGCTTTGCCCTTTGTTGTGTACTGGAGCATTGGACTCGTGCCTCTGAGCACATCAGTCTTTGTTCCTTTGAAAGGTAGCTCTGTGTGTGAAGGTAAGTGTGAAGACTTACCACTGCAGGTAGCAATTGCTCTTTTTATAGAAACTAATTTCATTATTAGGGTGCTTTGGTGTCTGTTTTGGAAAACATGTTAGTTTTCTGTTGAATGCCAGTTCAATAACTGAATGATACATGCAGTCATGAGACCCAGTCCTGTGATTTAAGGAGAGGTTTTTCACATTATCTTGCTGTGCTAAAATGAACTGGACTCCTACTGCAGAGTGAAGAATGACTGCATCCAGTAAGCTCTTTATCTAATCAGGATTCGGTGTAAGAGCAGCATGCCACCTTTGCTGCAGTTCAGGCAGAGAGAACCTTTACTGCTAGGAAATCTTCAAAAGCACTGAAATTACATGTTATCCCATTGCCCTGAGAGTGGTGTGCCACCAGGAGGGCTGTGGGTGCTGGGTACCTCGAGAGTTTCAGATTCAAAGCTTTTTTAGCAAGTTTTTGTTGTTGTTGTTTTCGTATCGTTGTTTTGTTTTGTTTTATTTTTAGGATGCAAACTCCTGAAGCCCCTTCCCCCATGCTTTGCTCGAAGTCATCTGATTAACTCAGCCCTGCAGAGATCATGGCTCAGATCTGGCTCAGCATGACCTTTGGCCAGCTAATGCACTAGGGAACCGCTGCTGTTTTGGGAAGCTAGAAACAGGGCTTTTAAAAGCACTGTGCTTGCCCCTGTGGGACAGGCAGGTGTATGGCCAGAGAAGCTACCAGATGGGGGGCATGGTATGAGAGACTTCATTCAGGGGACCGGATGGACAAGACCGTCATTGAGCTTATAATAATAATACGTGGGGCTTAGTGTCATGGCAGTGGCAGAAATCAGAGGGAGGCAGGTGTGCGCTTGTGATCTGCTCATCAAAGAAGGCTGTTTTATTTTTTTAAGATGGAGCAAACATTAGGTGAATGCAGGAGGTGCATGAGCTTTCTGGAAGGAGAGTACATGAGATGTGGGTATGGTGGCTGGTGAGTGAAGTCAGCAGATGGGGTGTCCTGAGGAAAGCAGGAATGGGAAAGGAGGGATAGGGGAAAAGTTTGGACAGAGGGGGTTGGGAGGAAGTGGCTGAAGGAATGACAGGGTTTGAGTGGTCAGGGAGAGGGGAGCAGACATCTCCCCTCTGCCCCTTGCAAGTAGTGGAACCTGTTGGTCCCTGCTCTTCTCCTCATCCTTCATATGCACTGAGCTGTGGAGGGTCCCATATCGTTCTCTGCCTTTTGGTCACGCGTTCAGCTTTTCAGGGTTTTGGGCCTCTTAGGGTGTGTGAGGGCCTCTTTCCTCTGCTTCCCAGTCTGAGTGGGAACTGGAGGGCCTCATTCATTCCTCAGAGAAGGTCTGAACTTCTGGATCCTTTGGGGCCCTGTCATTGTGAACCCTTTTGCTCCCCCCGCATGTGTCCCCAGCCCTTCCAGCGTGTCCTGAACTTGTTGGCCCCTGGAGGGATCTTGGCAGTACTCCAGATTTAAACATCTGAAAAATGGGAAGGCACAAGCCATCCCTTTGTACTGAGGGAAATCTGGCTGAGCTACCAGCGATGAAGCCAGCACTGAGGGAAGCTGGATGGCTGGCTCCCGAGGGCAGCTGGGGGTCCCACACCAAAGGAAGATGAGCTGAGAGGAGTCATCGCAAAGGGGGCATGGGGTTGGAGCCGAGCCTGATCTGAGGGGCAGCTGCAAAACTAAGGACATTTACAGCCTACCTTTGAGCTGCAGCACTGAAAACCTGTGTTGGATCCCATAACATGTGCAACATGTGCTTTCCTTCGATAGCATGCATGAGGCTGTGGAGAGGGACCTGTGTCTGTCCCTTGCCACTTCCCCCTGCTTTCCCTGCCTTTTGTTACGGCTCAGCCTCCAGTGCCTTGCACAGCGACCTCAGCTGTGGTCCATCCACGTGGACCACTCACAACAAATGCGCGAGGAAAGGTTGCAGGGGGTGGTGATGTGCTGCTGGTTGGTTTAGAGATAAGGGGGCCTGCGTGTGTGTGTCTCCTCTGCTGTTGTTTTGTTCAGGACTTGGGGGTTTGCAAGAGTTGCTGATTTGATGAGCTCTGTAAGAAGGCCACAGCACAGTCCTCGGTCAGTGAAAGTGTGGTGTAGAGGATAGCAACATGGCTCACTCACCCAGTCCCAGTTAGAAAGGGTGGCTGAGTTCTTGTGGGGGCTGAGTGAGCAGAGCTTGTACAGACAGGATGCAGGATTTCTCACTGGATCAAGATTTGTGTCTCGGAAGCTTGCCTAGTTTCTTTCCCATTCTTATCAGTCTTTCTAATAAAAGCTATTGTCTCTCCTTCCAAACTTTGCCTTGGTTATAGCTGTAGACCATCGTAGCTACAGTGCAGCCAATGCTGTGTGGGTGGAGAAGGTAGCATCTTTGTCTTATTTCTTTTCTTTTATTCCAGGACATCTGCACAGGGGCAGAATTAAGGTAGTTTGGGTGCTTGGTTTGAGAACTGCAAATGTAACGCTGCATTTTCTGAATTTCTAACATTTGAACTTCTTTTTTTTTTAACCTTTAATTTTTTTGGAGAAAAAATGCTCTTCTGTGAAGAATATGTGCTTGTAACCTTAACTTCACTTAACAGAGGTTTATATTGCATGATGGGAACATCTTACCATTTCAGTAATGTACTGGAGAGGCAAGGAAGCCTTAGGGAAAATCACTGCATCTCTCCTGCCCTGACCCTGGCTCACACAAGTTCTCAAGGGGATTTTTGCTGAGGTGTTGAGGGGGAGTGTGGGCAGAAACCTCCCGCCTGCGGATGTCAAGAAGTACTCAAGAGCAGGGAATTTACTTGAGTAAAGACAGCTGAGAGAACCTGATGGGGTTTTTGGGGGATACATTGTTAGCACAACCTGGTCAGAGCACCCAATTTCTGACTCTCTTCCCAGCAGGACCTTGTGTTTTTTATCTTCTGCCATTTAGGATGTCTGAGGTTTTAGAGAGGGTGTGCGAGTAAGCAAGCTTTCAGCTGGGATATCGAAGGTCCAAGGAGTAGAGAAGGCAGTGATCTCTGCCAAATGCATTAGTGAGGAACACTAAAGAAAACACCAGGTGGTGGGTTATAGAGAAATTGGATTATGTGCCCCTGGCCTTTAGTCCTGGCCACAGTGAATTCAGTAACTGCTCAGCCACAGGTTTTGTGTTGTTCCTGGTTACTGTACGTGCTTGCCAAATCCTGACAGTCAGTCTGGGCACTGGCCCTTAGAGCTTATTTCAGCTGTTGGTGAGCTACTGGAGACTGGGAACAAAAATGAAAGGGCAAGAACTCTTCAGACCAGAGCCCCTCCTCTTGGAAAATTGGCATACTTGGTTTTTGTGATTTGATGGAGTTGTACAATATTGTTTTTGCCAGGCTGTGCTCTGCTTGCCCCCTGCAAGAGGCTCTCCTGGGTGACTGGCTCTGTTTCTCCCTCATCACAGACTGCTCTATGGACCTGCAGTGCCTCCCAGCTCCTGTGGCCACCTCCATCCCTGTGAGCGACGGGCTGACCCCTTTGCCTTCTGACTCAGATGCAAAGGGCTTGCCTACCTCGCTTCCTGCTGCCAGCTTGCTCCCGTCTCCAGACTGTGTGTCCCTGCCAGTGCCTGAGAGTGTGGAGGACTTCACAGATGGGGACATTATTGGGGAAGAACTGGACTCCCTCCTGGACTCCCTTGCCGAAGGGTCACCCTACCCTCTAGTAAGAGTGGGCGCTGCATGGGTCCCTTGCTTCTTGTTCCAAATAGGTCCTTGGAGCATGTGGATATGCGTGCTGCCTCTCTCTCTCTCTTTCTGTCACTCTTTCCTCCTAGCTCTTCCTCTGGCAAAACTCATTCATTCCTTCCTTTATTTCTGCAACCGGCTTGTGAGTATCTAAAGAGCCTGCCTCCAAGCCTGCTTTGCTGTGTGCAACTTCATGGAGCTTCCCCTCAAAAGGTACCCAAGATAGCATTCCCCTGCCATCACCTTCCCCCGGCCTCTGGTATCCATGGAGTTGAAGCAGGCCTGAGGGTATAAATGAGTGTGCTGAAGCAGGAATGATGGATGTATTTTATACAGTGGGCATGCTCTTATCTCCTTGTATTTTGTGCAGGCTGCATTCAGCCTAAGCTCTTTGAACAGGTCTGGGAGCTGTAGAGACAATCTCTACTCATACTTACGTTGGATTTTAGTTGCCAGTGCTACTGATGTTATGAGAGCCAACTTGGGTCTGGAAGCAGTATAATCATATTCATGCAGGACGCCTCTCGAGCCAAAAAGCTCTGATGGTGCCATGAGTAATGGTCATTACCCTGACCTCAGCACTGTGTGTACTCAGCTGCACTGTTTCTCGACCTGAGCTGGTTTAAGTGCCCAGCGCAGGGCTCTGCCTTGCAAACTGATGAGCTCAGGTAGCCCAACACCTCCTCAGGGACCTCGGTCCAGACTGTGTGCAGTGTGGATAGGTTGGAAGGTCTGTGGGAAGTCTGCAGGCGGATGGAGCTGCCGGGTATCCTTTTGCTTCAGATAATACAGCACGCACTTAAGTGGGGAGCCTGTTGCTCTCTGTGTTTGCTCATTCTCAGCTCCTCATTCCTAATGTGCTGTTTATCCTCCCCCTTCCCGATTCCCCAAAGTCTCTGGTCCAGGGCACCATTCCTACCAACCTGCCAACGGAGATGCCCCAGCTGATCCCTGTGTTTCCGGGGGGAACTCCACTGCTGCCCCCAGTCGTGACAGCCAGCATCCCTGTCTCCACCCCACTGCCACCTGCCTCCTTTGGCCTGGTGATGGATCCCACCAAGCAGCTCTCCTCCTCCTCTGTCCTGGATGCCTTCGAGGCCCCGCCGGGAGGAAGTGGCGGCTCCACCTTAGATTCACTGGATTCCCTGGATCTGCTCCCCTACACAGACTCACGGCTTGATGCCCTGGACTCCTTTGGGACAAGCAGAGGGTCACTGGATGCCTTGGATTCCTTTGCCATTGGTAGGTGCAGGGCTGTTGGCGTTTTGTGCTGCTTTCCCTGTGAATGCATGCCAAAATTATTTCCTTCAGTGCTGAGGACATCTGTCATATAGTTCTGTCTGCTGGTGCTGCAGAATCGGAGTACAAATGTAGAACGTCTTGGACAGAGCAGCTGAATATGTGTAGCTCAGGAGTAATGAGAAGGTCTATAGGTGTGTGTAATCTCAGATGACCAGTATGTGCATGGTGTGAAATCTCAGAGGAGAAAGGAACACAAAGGTGTATACTCATGAGCGATGAGATTTAAACCTGGCTCGGTGTCCACGACACTTCCCTTGGCAGAATTTGCTAGGCTATAACATGATTCCTCCACCCTTTCCAATGACTCTTTGACATTTTTGGACCAAATCAGCAAAATCCTGGTGACTGTTTTAGATGATATAGGACCTTGTTGCAGTGGGCAGAATGGTAGAGGCCAAGGTGGGTCTCTCCCATCTCTGGATTCAGGGCAGTGAGTGTTCTGTTGAATGGGGCACTGCACTATCATGTCACAAGGAGCAAAGCTGTGGAGAATGATGGGAAAAGAGTAGGTCCCCTCCTGTCCCAGGAGGGAAGGTAGGCTTCTTCATGGCTAACTTTTCCCCAGTATTGCAGCAAAAGTATTTTGAGAAGAGCAGAGATTGTCCAGTCAGCACTTCAACACTCAGATTCACCTCAGCATTGGGCTACCTTGGAGTTGCCTCCTTGGGAAAGCCAGCGCTCAGCAGCATAGAGTTGGGTTTAGTAGAGTTTGGGGAACAAGAAGGCCTTTCCTAGAGTTTTTCCAAGACTTAGACAGGTGGTTTGGGGAACAAATACTAAACCGGTATGAAATAAATAAAGCAAATGGATTTAATAAGCATTTGTTTGTCTTTTTGTGAGCAGAACTGCCTCTGAAAGTGAAATGATTGGTTTTGTTTTGTGGGGCTTTTTTCCTCTTCTTTTGCCCAGAAGAAACTAGCCCTCAGGAACTGCGACACCCACCTGGCAGCCAAAAACCATCCCCCGTGGTGAGTGAGCCGCTCCCCCGTGCTGATGTCTCAAGGTGCTCTGGAGCCAAGGTAGTAGTGACTTGGGTGATGTAGGTAATTTGGGCCCCTCTTCTTAATCTGCCCCAGTGAGTGTTGCCTCCTATGTTGTGGCAAGGCAGGTAAAGACTTCCCCAGAGTCAGTAGGAAGATGTTTGTTCCACCTTCATTTTTATCTGCAACTCAGTGTATTGCCAAGGTAAACATGGTGTGACCTAGGCTGTAGGCTCAACAGGGGATCATGGAGGCCAGTGTCCCACTATATCTGGCAGCCACATAACACTGAAGGATGGGGCGGAGTAAGCCAGCTTTGTTTTAAAACTAGTGAGGTTCTTTGCTCCTCTCTGCCCGTGTCAGGAAGCTTCTCCAGATACACTGTCCTGCCCCTGTCCCAGTCGTGGAGGAAAAGGGAAGGATTATCTATGGTTAGCGAGCTTGGAACAAGAATTATTCGTAAGTTCCTGGTGTCCTGCTAGCCCTGTTACTTCAATGCGGAGCCAAGTCTCTGTCCTCAGATTAATTTGCTCCCTGAAGACTCACTGATAACTGGTTTGTTTTTTTCCCAGGTTGGGATAGGGTTGATTTGAGAGTCTTCAAATGCAGAGTTGGTCATGGTGGAAGGAATGGGAAGGAGTGAGGGGGGCATTTTGTTCTGTGGCTCATGATAGAAAACTGAGGTCCCTTACCAAGAGAAAAAGGGGCCTGTCTTTGAAGTGAACATACCATGCTGTTTGTTATCTTTGAAAAGGTTGCATGGAGCTCTTTTGGAAATGTAGTTTCAATTGTGAACATTTTGATGAGAGAGAAAATGAGGAAGGTTTTTGAGAGACTGGAATGGGGCAAGGGATTAGAGAGTTTTCTTACCCATGTGGTTGCAGAGCTGAGAAGAGAGGTACGTGTGTTTTCGCTCAGGTCAGCCTTGGTGGAGTGAGTCACTCAGCTGTGCCCAAGGTCACCGAGCACCTGCTGTCCCAGCCGGAACCGGTAATGCCCAACACAGCCCTGCTGGTGAAGAACCCCCTGGCATCTACTCACATCTTCAAACAAGCCTGTCATATCTGCTACCCCAAAACAGGTGATGCGTTTGCTTTGCCACCCAGAGTGCTGGCCTGGGCTAGGGTTTGCTTTTCCCTGGGCTGATGGCGTTATTCTCTCCTGCAGGGCCCAAGGCTGGCGATTACACCTATCGGGAAGGCTTGGAGCACAAGTGCAAGCGGGACATCTTGCTGGGCAGGCTGAAGAACTCGGAAGACAAGACCTGGAAAAGGATCCGTCCTCGCCCAACCAAAACCAACTTTGTAGGATCCTATTACCTGTGCAAAGGTGATCTGGAGCGGGTAGGGCTGTCGGTGGCTGGGAAGGGGCTGTACGGTGCATGCCAGGGGAGGTTGGGAGGGGACTTCCAGTTGGTATCACCTGCTGTTTTGGGGGTCTTCCTGCCCATGGACCAGGAGGCTCAGTACAATGAAAGGCAATGAGCTCCCACGCTGTGGAGAGCAGTCAGCTTTTAAAGTGGTGGAGCAGAGAAGTTGCAAAGGCTTAGTGAGGTGCTGTGCACAGCCAAGCACTCAGAGCTGCCCTGTTGACATGGGCTTTGCTGAGAACCTGACTCCTCTGCATGTGCCTGCATTAGTCCCACTCCACCCAGCAGCCCCACGGCAGGGCTGTGGTTCTGCCTAGGGAAAAGCTCTCTCTGCCTGCTCCTTTGCTCCAGGCCGTGCCTCTGTACATGCAGGCAGTGTGACCAGACGGGGCACAGAGGCGGTGTCATTACAAAGTACCTAATGAGGTGGGGAGATTGCAGGAGCCAAGATGAATAACAGGGCTTCGTAGTGCTGGGCCGCTAGGAGAACTTAATCTGGATTGCCTTTAAAAGGTGTTTGTTAAATCGTGGTCTGTCCCTGGCCAGGCACTGAATTAAAGCAGGCCTCCATTTTGAGATGCTTTCTACAGCAGATGGCATTACTTGAGATTGAGCAACCTGATCTAGTTGATGATGTCCCTGCTCACTGCAGGGGGGTTGGACTAGATGACCTCTAAAGGTCCCTTCCAACCCAAAGCATTCTATGATTCTATGATTGTCACCATTCAGTAGCTTGCATTAACTTTCCTGAATGTCTTGGTATAGACAAACTTGGGGGGAGATGTCTTTTCTTTTTTCTTTAAGTGTTTTCTTGCTTTCAGCTCCTTGTGAGGTGTGGGCAGTGGGAGGAGATGAGAGAGAGTTTAGTTTCTGACTTGGCCGCCCTCCCTGTGTGGTGGTGTGTGCTGTTTGTTGCTTTGTAGATATGCTTAACAAGCAGGACTGTAAGTACGGGGATAACTGCACCTTCGCGTACCACCAGGAAGAGATCGACGTGTGGACAGAGGAGAGGAAGGGGACCCTCAACCGTGACCTCCTCTTTGACCCGCTAGGTGGGATCAAGCAGAGCAGCCTCACCATTGCCAAGCTCCTCAAGGAACATCAGGGCATCTTCACCTTCCTCTGTGAGGTACAGAGCTGGCGGGAGGGAGCAGGCACCCTCCTCAGTATGTACCTGGACCATTGATATGTTGATAGTTACCGTCACAGAAACATGGGATGACTCCACAACTGGAGTGCTGCTATGGATAGCTATAAACTCTTCAGAAGGGATAGGCAAGGAAGGAAAGGCGGGTGGGGTAGCCCTGTATGTTAGGGAGTGTTTTGACTGTCTAGAGCTTAATGATGGTGATGATAGGGTTGAGTGTTTGTGGGTAAGAAACAGGGGGAAGGCCAACAAGGCAGATATCATGGTGGGAGTCTGTTATAGACCACCCAACCAGGATGAAGAGGCAGACAAAATATTCTATAAGCAACTGTGAGAAGTCTCACAGTTGCTAGCCCTTGGTCTCATGGGGGACTTCAACTTACCAGATGTCTGCTGGAAATACAGTTCAGTGGAGAGGAAACAGTCTAGGAGGTTCCTGGAGTTTGTGGAAGATAACTTCGTGACACAGCTGGTGAGTGAGCCAACTGGGGAAGGTGCCCACTGGACCTGTTGTTTGCAAACAGAGAAGGACTTGTGGATGATGTGATGGTTGGAGGCCGTCTTGGGTGTAGTGATCATGAAATGATAGAGTTTTTGATTCTTGGAGAAGTAAGGAGGGGGGTCACCAGAACTGCCACCTTGGACTTCCAGAGGGCAGACTTTGGCCTGTTTAGGAGTCTGGTTGACAGAGTCCCTTGGGAGGCAGTCCTGAAGGGCAAAGTAGTCCAGGAAGGATGGACATTCTTCAAGAAGGAAATCTTAAAGGCACGGGAGCAGGCCATCCCCATGTGCCGAAAGATGAGCCATTGGGGAGNCATTCTTCAAGAAGGAAATCTTAAAGGCACGGGAGCAGGCCATCCCCATGTGCCGAAAGATGAGCCATTGGGGAGGAAGAGTGGCCTGGCTGAACAGAGAGCTTTGGCTGGAACTCAGAAAAAAAAGGAGAGTTTATGACCTTTGGAAGAAGGGGCAGGCAACTCAGGAGGACTACAAGGATGTTGTGAGGTTACACAGGGAGAAAAATGAGAAGGGCCAAAGCCCAGATAGAACTTAATCTGGCTACTGCCATAAAAGACAAAAAAAAATGTTTCTGTAAATACGTTAGCAACAAAAGGAGGGCTAAGGAGAATCTCCATCCTTTATTGGAAGCAGGGAGAAACATAGTGACAAAGGAGGAGGAAAAGGCTGAGGTGCTTAATGCCTTCTTTGCCTCAGTCTTTAACAGTAAGACCAGTTGTTCTCCAGGTACCCAGCCCCCTGCGCTGGAAGACAGGTACAGGGAGCAGAATGAAGCCCCCATAATCCAAGGGGAAATGGTTACCGACCTGCTACACCACTTAGACACGCACAAGTCTATGGGGCTGGATGGGATCCACCCAAGGGTACTGAGGGAGCTGGCGGAAGTGCTTACTGAGCCACTTTCAATCCTTTATCAGCAGTCCTGGCTAACCGGGGAGACTGCAGATGACTGGAGGTTAGCAAATGTGATGCCTATCTACAAGAAGGGCCGGAAGGAGGGTCCAGGGAACTACAGGCTTGTCAGTCTGACCTTGGTGCCAGAGAAGGTTATGGAGCAGATCATCTTGAGTGCCACCACATGGCATGTACAGGACAACCAGGTGATCAGGTCCAGTCAGCACGGGTTTATGAAAGGCAGGTCCTGCTTGACTAACCTGATCTCCTTCTGTGGTGAGGTGACCCACTTAGTGGATGAGGGAAAGGCTGTGGATGTTGTCTACCTGGACTTTAGTAAAGCCTTTGACACAGTTTCCCACAGCATTCTCCTGGAGAAACTGGTTGCTCATGGCTTGGACAGGTGTACTCTTCGCTGGGTAAAAATCTGGCTGGATGGCTGGGCCCAAAGAGTTGTGGTGAATGGAGTTAAATCCAGTCGGCGGCTGGTCACAAGTGGTGTTCCCCAGGGCTCAGTATTGGGGCCAGTTCTGTTTAATATCTTTATTAATGATCTGGATGAGGGGATTGAGTGCGCCTCAGTAAGTTTGCAGATGACACCAAGTTGGGTGGGAGTGTTGATCTGCTTGAGGGAAGGCAGGCTCTGCAGAGGGATCTGGACAGGCTGGATCAGTGGTCTGAGGCCAATTGTGTGAGGTTCAACAAGGCCAAGTGCCAGGTCTTGCACTTGGGTCACAACAACCCCATGCAACACTACAGGCATGGGGAAGAGTGGCTGGAAAGCTGCCCAGTGGAAAAGGACCTGGAGGTGCTGGTCGACAGCCGGCTGAATATGAGCCAGCAGTGTGCCCAGGTGGCCAAGAAGGCCAGTAGCATCCTGGCTTGTATCAGAAATAGAATGGCCAGCAGGAGTAGGGAAGTGATCGTCCCCTTGTACTCGGCACTGGTGAGGCCACACCTTGAATACTGTGTTCAGTTTTGGGCCCCTCACTACAAGAAAGACTGGTGCTGGAGCATGTCCAAAGAAGGGCAACGAAGCTGGTGAAGGGTCTAGAGAACAAGTCTTATGAGGAGCGGCTGAGGAAACTGGAGTTGTTTAGCCTGGAGAAGAGGAGGCTGAGGGGAGCCCTGATTGCTCTCTACAGCTACCTGAAAGTAGGTTGCAGCGAGATGGGTGTCAGTCTCTTCTCCCAAGTAACAAGCAATAGGACAAGAGGAAATGGCCTCAAGTTGTGTCAGGGGCAGTTTAGATTGGATATTAGGAAAAATTTCTTCACCAAAAGGGTTGTCAAACATTGGAACAGGCTGTCCAGGGAAGTGGTTGAGTCACCATCCCTGGAGGAATTTAAAAAACATGTAGATATGGTGCTTGGGGACATGGTTTAGTGGTGGACTTGGCAGTGCTAAGTTAATGGTTGGACTCGACGATCTTAAAGGTCTTTTCCAACTTAAACAATTCTATGATTCTATATGTCTCAGCCAGTGCCCTGCTCCCAGACGGGCAGTGAGCAGTGGATGCAACTGTGTAGGAGAAAGGAGAGGTAGTTTTCCTCCTTAGTCCTGCAGCTGAACCAGGTGCACACAGCCTCAGGGGATCACCTGTCTCTTCCTCTGTCTTGAGATGTTGCTTTGAATTGTAATTTAGCCCCAGCTGCTTTAGAGATCAGAACCCCGTAATGCAACAAATTCCCAGCTGATGTCTGTGCTGAGCCACACAAGGATTGGCTTGCACCATCTTGATGCTCTGCAGCAGAGAGTTCCCCACACTGGTAGTGGTACATGTAAAGGGACATGTTCTTTGCTGTGAACTGGCTGTTCTTTTATTTCTCCCCATCGTTTCCCCCTTGTTCTTGCTCTGTTGGCTAACTGGGAAAGAATATGTGGCTCTGACCAAAATTTTTCCAACCACAGTGGAAAATATTGTTGAGAATAAGCCAAAAAATGTTGTCTGGAAGCTTTTCCAAAAATTTGCTTGCTTTATTTTAAAGCCCTACCACAAAGTTTTCACCAGGCTTCTTCTAACTTTGAACATTAGAATAGGCTGGCTCTGGTTCTTCTTCCCTTTCCAAGTTAAGTGGCTCTGGTTCACTGCTCTCTAAGATTTTCCCAGCATGCTAATTCTTCTCTTCTCAGATTTGCTTTGACAGCAAACCCCGGATTATCAGCAAAGGGACCAAGGACACACCATCTGTCTGCTCCAACCTTTCTGCCAAACACAGTTTCCATGACAACAAGTGAGTGAGCGTTTTTTGTGGTGATGGGAGCAATCTCTCACAAGTCCAGCCAGTTTAACTCCAGGGCCCTGGTCTCTTTCTTTCTTTCCTCCCTGGGGGTTCCAATCATAGGGCAGCTCAAAGCATGATAAATAGCACTGTGTGCTTCACCCTGCATGTTTGCTCCTGGTGCTGAGGGATTTCAGGCATCAGCAAAGCCCTTTGGAGTCAGCCTAAGTTTTCCATTGACTTAATTTGCCTTTCAGTTTGGCCTTTACATAAAGGTCAAACCAAAGATCTTCTAGCTCAGGATCCTGCCTCTGACTGGCTGGTAATGAATCTTTAGGAAAACAAGTATAAGAAACATGTCAAGTACACAGTAATACAACCCCTTCTGGTTCCTGGCAACCTGAGACTTAGGGACTTGCTGAGCCAGAGGAGTTGGTATCTTTGCTGCATATTTTGAAATGTGTCTGATCTCTGAACTTAAGCAGAGCATCACCCATGGGCTGAAGAGATTGAAAATACCTGCCTAGGGTTGATAGGGTGGGAGGGCAGGGATTTGGTTTTCCCAGTGGGAGTCTGCCTCTCCCAGAGTTGATTTTCTGTGTCCTTTGCTTGCCCAGCCAAATGTGTGAAAGTCACATGTAAGGAGGAGGGGGCTGAAGATTTGATCCTCTGGTGCTTCATATTTCTCTGGCCTGGCTGCAGGTGTCTGGTCCACATTGTGCGTTCCACCTCCCTGAAATACTCCAAGATCCGCCAGTTCCAGGAGCACTTCCAGTTCGATGTGTGCCGACATGAGGTGCGTTATGGCTGCCTGCGTGAGGACAGCTGCCACTTCGCTCATAGTTTCATCGAGCTCAAGGTGTGGCTGCTGCAGCAATATTCAGGTGGGTGTGACTTGGTGCAGGGCTGGTGATGTGCACACCCGAGTTTCCTCCAGTGTGTACCTGGGGCCAATTGAGAGGGGAAGGGGGTGATTTGGGAGTACTGAGAAGTTGTCACTGACTTGTGCATATACTTACTCTTGTCTTCTCAGGGATACAGAAAAGAGGGCCAAGGTGTTCTGTGAGATGATTTGGCCCTTGTCCCTTTACATGTGCTACTGTAATTTGCAGGCTGGGAAGCCTGTCGCTTGGGACCAGCTGCATAAGTTGAAATGAGTATTGGGTAGGGCTGAATCCCCAAAGGTGTTTTGGTGCTTAAATCCTGTGCAAGACCCTAAATAGCAATTGGGCCCCTGAGTGAGCATCTGGTGCAGTGAGAATGGCAGCATGCACAGGTGACAAAGCAGTTACATAAAGGAAGGCTGTGCATCTCCACTTTCTCTAAACAAATTCACCAGCAGTGGGAAATGACAAGATACTTGGTGTTTCCCAAAAAGGCTTTGATGACATACCTCTGAAGAGGCTATTGCAGAAATTATATTCAGGTCACTCATATAATGACACTGCCACATCTGGCACTTTCAGTCTTCTCTCTCTCTCTCTGACATGTTGGAGGGTTTCTGTTGCTGCTCTCCTGTTAACTGAGTAGATGCTGGTCCACCCAGTATGCTACCTACATCTTTTTTCACCACAGGGTCTTGTTTAGTGCAGGACCCAGCCTGGTAATGAGAGTACTTCAGAGAGGAAACATGGATGTTTCTCACCATTCTTTGATGTAATTGGGTGTCCTGGTTTCAGCTGAGTTAGAGTTACTTTTCTTCCTAGTAGCTAGCATAGTGCTGTGTTTTGGATTTAGCATGAGAAGAATGCTGATAACACACTGATGTTTTAGTTGTTGCTAAGTAATGCTTAGACTAGTCAAGGACTTTCTTTTTCAGCTTCCCATGCTCTGCCAGGTGCACAAGAAGTTGGGAGGGGGCACAGCCCAAGATAGTTGATCCAAATCGACCAAAGGGCTATTCCATACCATATGACGTCATGCTCAGTATATAAACCGAGGGGAGTTAGCCGGGGGGCAGCGATCGCTGCTCGGGGACTGGCTGGGTGTCGGTCGGCGGGTGGTGAGCGGTTGCATCACTTGTTTTCTTTTCCCTGGGTTTTGTTTGTCTCTCTCGTTCTCCTTTTCATTACAATTATTATTATTATTATCATTATTATTATTACTATTATTATTATTTTATTTCAATTATTAAACTGTTCTTATCTCAACCCGTGGGTTTTCTTACTCTTGCCCTTCCGATTCTCTCCCCCATCCCACCGGGGAGGGGGAGGGTGAGCGAGCGGCTGCGTGGTGCTTAGTTGCCGAGTGGGGCTAAACCACGACATTGGGGCAATTTGTTTAATTTATTGTTCAAGTGCCTGTCAGTGTTGTTCAGTGCAGGCCTTGGCCTTGGCTTGGCTTATGAGGGACAGTGATGAACAAGTAGCACACTGTGGCAAATGCCATCTTTTATTCTTCCCATTTGGCCTCACTTACTTGTGGCCACAGGAAAGTAAAAAATTAGAGCACCAGAGTTTCTAAGACAGCATGTTGCCTGTGAGCCGTAGGCCACCATTGCTGCCCCACATGCTTATGATACTGCCCGTAGTACTCTGGGCACTCTAATACTCAAGGACCTTGCTCTTTTCCCCACCCCATGGTTGCTTTGTTTTTGTTATTGTTTTTTTTTTTTTTTAAGAAAAAGTTTCTTTGCTCCCTCCTTCCCTCCCTCCCTATTCCTTCCTCTTCAGCCTGGAGAAGAAATGGTTAGATTGACTTTTGCTTCTTGCCCTCTTTGCTTGAAGAAGTGATTTCCAAAGGGGAAGCTGAGGAGATGAAACAAGCCATGAGTTTAGCTGCAGAGGTGGTCAGTAAGCCTTGTGCTTATTCCGTCTTTTCCAACAATGGGAGAGCCATCGTCTTTTTGGGTTTTTTTCTGTGGGGCTGTATATACAAGCCTGCTTTCCTTGTGAGTTTGCCTTCCTGGAGTGGTAGTTTATTGCCTCTCTTAAGTGTAGCCCTCATTATGGAAACAGAGATGAAAGGTAGTTGTCACCATTCTCTGGGAATGCTTTAGCTTTGGAGCAGAGAGTTTGATTTGGGCACCATTTGCTCAGCAAATGGAAGGGGGCATCATTCATAGCAGCTTGCATTTGAAACCAGTGGGCTGTTGCATTTCACAGCCATTTGAGCTTTTACAGAGCTTGTGGCTTTGTTCTTGGGGATAAAGGATTGTATTAGTGGAGTAAAGGTTCCCAAGATCTGAAAATGTGGACAGGCAGGACTGTTTTCTTGTTCACTGTGGCTTTTCACGGACATATCTTGCTATCTTCTTCCATCAGTGGAAATCAGAGTCTTTGTCCTCAGTAATGGTGTTGCAAAAGATGCTGAAATGTTATAAGTAATCGACACATGGGCCTTTTGGTTCCCAGATCATCTCTTTGGGACAGTTCATGCTTTGGAGAGCTGGAAAACATCCTTTCATATTTGGGAAGGGTTTTTTTCCCAACCACCACATTTCTAGACCGTATCGTTGAGTTAGTTCAGATTTCTCAGACTGGAAGAAGGCAGTCACTTGCTAAGAACTTAATTTGAAATTCAAGCTCTCTGACAAGAGCTGTATAAGCTTCTCCTGTTGGTTCTGCACCCTGAGGATCACAGCGCAGGTGTGCAGAATGGAGAAGATGGGAGCTGCTTTGGCCCTTTCTCTGGCAGGTCCAGTGCAGCACGTTAACTTTGTGCTGTGGTTTTTCCACCTTTATAGTTTTTGTCCCCAAAGTACAGATCAGTATTGTGTCCAGCCCTGGATTACTAGGACACAGAAGAGGGAGTTGCAGTTTTTCTAACTCTACACAGTTTCTTCTGGGATTAATGGTTAAGAAGGAGAAAATCCACAAACAGCTCTGATCTGGGAGTAGTACCAGCTATGCAGCAGCTGCCATTTTGGAGGCCTGAGCAAATGTTCTCGAAGAATGGTAAAGTTCCTGAATGCTTTTCACCCTGTCCAAGCTCTGTACAAAGGGCAGTATTGTTGCCTGGCAGAGACCTGGACAGCTGAAATCACAGATGGAGAAACTGAGGTCAGGAATGCTGTGACTTACCCAAGTTACACACAGCCTAAGCTGAGATGAAAACTTGTGTTTGATGGCTCCCAGTATCTTAAATTCTGGAACACGCTGGCTCCCACATCAAAGATCATGTCCATGTGGCATGCCTGGGAAACACCTCACTTCAATAATAAAAGCTGTAGGCAAAAGCAAAGCAAGCAATTTTGCAACCTCTCTGTGCTGGGGATGCTGCATCAAGGCCATCCTCAGAATCCCACTTTCTGCACTCAGCTGGCTGTTGCAAGATACTTGCTTCAGTTTGTTTTGGCAGCTATCTCTGGTCTTTTTAGCACTTAAATAACGTGGCTTTTTTGTAACAGACTCCTCACATTGACCAGACAGTTACTACTCTTACATACTTTTCTCTTGCTCTGAGAATCGTAGCACCCATCTAGGTAGTTGGTGCTCGCAGGGGCTGTTCCCTCACCACTTGAGCTGGTCAGGAACTAATTCCTTATTCCAGGTCTGACCAACCCTTTTTCTTGTTGTCTGATGTTGCATTTCTGATTCCTGAAACCTTGCAGATCTTTCCTTGCTGGTTACGTACTAGCGACTGTTCCTTGTTTGGTTTTGCACTGTTGGTCTTCCCTTGCTACCTTGATTGTAGTTGGTGTTTTTCTGTGTTGAATTTCAACTTTCCTCTTTGCCTATTGATTGATGGGCAGCCCCCACAAGTTGAAGTGTGTAATGGGCTAATTAATCCCAGCAGGGATTAGGTGAGACTTCTGGGGTCCTGGAGGTGCTAGATGTCTCAGTGGAATATCTGTGATCTTCCAAGCTAGTGGCAAAAACTCCAATATACAGTAGATCAACAGTAACAAAGCATTGTCTTCAGAGCCTTAGGTAGGATCTGTTGATATGGTGTTGGGGGGCAGCCTTGGTCAAGGTCTTGACCCGTGGTCAAGAATCATCATCTTGGAGGCAGCATCTGGGTCCTTTGCAGACAGCCTGAGCAGAACACCAGGTCTGAATAAGCCCAGGAGACTGAACTCTTCCCCTTTCATTTGGCTTGTGTGGAGAGAGGAGCTTCCTTAGCCTGTGCTTAAACACGTTCTGTGGTAGGTCCCCTCACAACCCATGTCCTGACATTACCAGTGGGACTGTTGGGAGCTGTCAGCCATGTGGGGGTTCCTAAGCCCCAGCATAGGAAGTGCTGCAACCCCTCCCTCTCTCTCTTCTCTTGGCCAAAGCAGGATGGCTCAGTCCTGTCTCCTTTTGTTCCCAGGAATGACCCATGAAGATATTGTGCAGGAATCGAAGAAGTACTGGCAGCAGATGGAGGTACATGCCAGCAAACCAGCCAACAGCATGGTAAGTAAGGTGCATCTAGGGCTTGCAGCCTGTTTTTGCTCCCAACTGTTCCAGCACTTTCTCTCTTTTTCCTCCCACTGCTGTGCCTGACAGGCCCCAGGCAGACCAGGCTGGCCATTGAGGAGGAGGACAGCTGAGAGCTTTCCTAGTTGCAGTGCTAGTGATGAGCTTTGTGCCTTGTTTTGCAGTGTTGTTATCTGCTCTGTTTAGTGGTGGGGTGAAGCCTCCAGAGCAAGGAGGGCAACGTGCAGAGAATGGTGCTTCCTGCAACACCTTGCTAGTGAAATTGGGAGAGTTCCGGGACCATGGCCACACAGAGTGGGGACCAGAGGTGTCCTGCTGCCCTTTAGTGGCCAAGGGATGATAGGCCGGTTTGAAGGACTCTAAGAAATGACTCATGACCCACAGGACTGCTCTAAATGCAGGAGTGGATGGAACTTGCAGCTCAGGTGCTGTTGAGGCTGGGCAGAGATCTTAGCGGCGCTTTGCCACGAGGAGGCTGTGAGCTGTGCCTCTCTTTGTGCCATGAGTCTCTCAGTGTGGGAGAAGGTGCCTCTGGCTGCACCCTCCAGCACTGCCAAGAGCTTTCTCTGGAGAGGTGTGTTAGAAGCAAAGGGCACCTCTTTGTTTGCTTTCTTCCAACCTGTTGGCTACAGGTGGCGCTGCCTTATCCTTTTTTTTCCCCAAGGGGGTGTTCTGTAGTGTAGCAGCAGAGCCCACCCAGTGAGGACGATTCTCAGCCCAGCCCTGAGGTTGAACTAAAGCAGTTTTGCCATTGGAACAGGGAGTTTTTTGTTCTCTAATTACTTTCAGAAGATATGTCTGATGAGATGAGAAACTTCATGCCTCCTAGCAAGCTCTCAGGCATAGGAGCAATTCCCCTGTAAAATGGTGGGAAAAGTGTTGCGAATCCTTTTTGTTCCCACTTGACAGCTTTCTTTTCTGTTGTGGAGGCCTGAGCTCACTGCCACTTGGCCTGTGCCTTACTGTCAGAGCAAGGGTGCTTCACCTTTGTCTGGGACCTTTCACACAGGATTCCCTCTGCAGAGACCAGCACTGAGTGCAGCCTGTGAGCACCCTGCAGAGGAGGTGTTTTATAGGAAAGGGATCTGAGTCACTCGCTCAGCTTTTTTTGGTTAGGTTATGGGCCAGCAGAAGTGTTCTGAAGCCTTAGGGCACTGATGCTGGGGAAAAGCAGGTCTGATGGGCATGGGTTAGCCCAACAGGAAAGATGCAGGTGACTGGACTGATGCTTGCAGTGGGCTCTGTGTCCACCTATGTGCTGGTTATGCTGCATGAGATGAAGTCATCTTTCGGGAGATGCTCAGCAACATACTTGTGTGTATGTTCTGCTGTTGTGGTCTGAAATGGTTGGGGGAGAGGAATGGGAAGCAGCGGTCCAGAGTAACCAAGGTCTCTAGTTCCCAAAGCGGTCTGATGTGCTTAAGGAATATGTTCTAGCCTCTCAGGAAGCTGAGAGGACAAGTTTCTACACCCTGTATTATTATGAGAAGTGAGCCTGAATGACCTGAATGGTCCCTGCAGACAGAGCTGGCTATGATCTCTATCTGCCTGGTGTGGGGACAGAGGCAGCTGCCTGCATCTCCACAGTGGAGGAAACTAAGTGTGAATTTGCAGACAGTAGTTGGATTTATATCAGCAATCCCTGCCCCATGGAGAGTGAAGTCTAGTGATTGGTTCTGTCCTACCTGCTGTGAATCTGCTTGCATTTTCCAGAAAGGTCTGTCTTGCCATTATCTGTGCTTAATCTGGGGATAAAAAAAGTTGGATGGACAGCTGTTTTCCTGTAAGCCTTGCAGCTTCAAATTCACCTGTGTCTGGAAGTGCCGCTGTTGGAAGAACAAGTTGTTCGGCGGGCATGGTCAGAGCACGTGCTCTGAAGCACGTGGGATCTGGATGCTGATCCCGGGAGCAGTTTAAACACTTTCTCTTTAAGAGAAATATTTTAAATACAGGACAGATCTTTCTGGCTATTGGGGCTTGCAGGGGCAGAGGATCAGGAAGAGAAACACCAGTGCCTGCTACCTCAGCTGTCAGGGGATGGGCAGAGAGCCACAGTTTCTGGGCCCTGTGGGCAGTGTTAGGGCTCGTGGCATATGGCAAAGTCTGGTTGCACCCCACAAATGCCTGTCGCAGAGCTGGAGTGCACCCTCCACCTTTCCAGGGCATCATTTTGTGCGGAGGCAAAGCAGCAGCCTTGTTGGTACAGTCAGAAAGTGCCTACCAGTGGCCCCGTCAGTTGTCTGTAGGGATTGGCAGCCTGGCACTGGCACTGTGCAGGGAGACAGAGTTGAGTCGGCCAGATGCATGTGTTTGCAATAGCAAACTGTGGCTTTGGCATCAGCACGTACGCAGCCAGAGGGCTGTGCTCTGGAATGAGATACTGGCTTGCTGCTGAAGACCCCAGGGGCAGGACTAATGTATCTGTTGAGGGATGTTTACTTTTGCCATTATTTTCTCCCATCCAAGCAGGCTAATGTGACTCAGAGTTTTCTCAGCGTCCTTCCAGCTTTTGAAGTTGGCTGCCTGGCAAAGACAACTTCCCAGGAGTGCTATAAAAGCAGACCCCTCCTTCCCACCATCCCATGTGATCCACGCTCACCCTGGCGCCCTCTGGTCAGCGGAAGCAAAGTCACTCCCAGGGATTTTGCTGCAGTTTTGTCACAGCTGCCAGCTGGACTCAGTTAGTGGCTGGGGCTATCCAGTTGTGGAGAAAAGAGGCAGGCCGGCAGCATACAGGGACCCAGCAGCTGTGATGATGCAAGACAGGAGACTTAGCAACAAGTGGAATATGAAGATAACATTGCTTGCTAAACACTTGCCAGGGATCTTGCACTCGGCCCCACAAATTTGGCCCCACGGAGGCTGCTGTAGGAGTAAACCCAATGGCTGCAGATGGAAGAGGCAGCCAGCAGGAGAGACTGTTGTAAGTAGCTGGGGTGTCCTCGACTCCCATCGTATCCCTGAGAATTGAAGTGTTTTAGCCCTCTGTTTTTCTGGGTTTTGAGGGCTATTCTGTTTTACCTCACTAGCCAGCTGCAGGACCCCCATAAAAACTGGTCTCAGAATTAGCAGTTTAAGCATGGAGAGGAAAGGAAAGTCTCTAATAAGGGGTACTTGCACCTATACAGCTCACTCGGTTAGGTGGCTGCGTAACCTGGGCTCCTCATATAGTCCCCCGAGGCATGCGGCTTCTCCAGAGAGCATTTCAGTGTAGCTGAGAGGGGTTTCTGAAGTTGCGAGACACAAGTGGCCATTCTGGGGCTGTTGCTTTCTGCAAAGCTTGAAATAGAGAGCTGTTGTGCCAAAAATTTCTATTTATTTGGTTGCTATGGTGCATAGCTAACACTATATTGTCTGGCTTCATAGCAAGGGGTGGTGCCACAGCCCGAGGCACTTTTGCCTGGCTTCGTCTGCTAGAGCCTCATGTGATACTAATTTCCACACTGTTGGTTATCAGCAGCCTGCCAGGTACGTGTCTTGCCTTTACAAATACAGTCATGTAGTAGCAGCAACAACAGCAGCTTTGATTTTTCGCTTGGCTCCTAATCACCTTGGGAGCACACATGCCCACTGGATTGACCAGCGGTTTGCATGACTGATAAAGAAATGCACAGGACTTCTTTTGATTAAGAATTTGTGGAAAAAGCAGCCCAGATCACCAGAATTAGCTGAGAAACATTTTCTTTATCTCTGATCTATTGTGCCTTCTGGAGCCACTTGATTTTTTTGTTTTGCTGGGTCAGTAGACGAGCCAAGCTTCCTGGCTGTGCTGAGATATCTGTCGCCTGGAGGATTATATGGCAGATAGCATCGGGCTGGTAAAAGGGAATACACCAGCAGCGCCATTTTGTTACCTTAGGCCTATAGGTTTGGTGGGTCAGTCACAAGCTGTAGTGTAATTTTCTTTGGAGACAAGTGGAGATTAAAACTACTGTTCAAAGGCCACACGTCTGAGAGGGAGGCATCTTACTGCCTTCTGTGATATCCCAGGTCTCAACCCTGCTCATCCCATAGCCGGCCACTTTGATGTGTACTTGGTGGTCACCAGCACTGGCAAAAGCTGACAGATGAACGAGTCACGTGCTGGATGCCACCAGAAAGGCTGTCCTGCAGGCAAGTAGGCCAGAATCACTGCTGCTTTTCAAGAGATACAATGGTTCTCTGGAAGGGTCCTTTTCCTGGGACATCCAGAGCAGTGATGGCCTCTTGTAGTCACCACAGGCAAAGGTCAGCTCTCCAGTCAGCTTTTCACAGCGATGGAGGACCCTTCGTATGTCAGCTCTGCTTCTCCCGAAAGACTGGGTCTGGAGCATGCAGCGTGGTAGTCGATAGCTGATGTTGCGTTTCCTGGGAGATGCTTTGATTCTGAATCACCTGTGCTTGCTGTTTTCCCTTTGCCGAGGATGTGCATAGGGTCCACGCTGCTGTTAATCAATTGCTGGCAGAAGCCTGCTCGTCAGGGATGTGTTTTGCCTGTCTGCTCCTTATTAGATGCTCAGGTTTAGAAGTCAAGGCACAGCAGCTGGGATGGGCTGCTTACATGGTTAGCAGTCAGAGAGCTGTTTTACTGGTACATGACCTTTGTGCTTCACGGTCGGCTCGATGACCAGGATGTTCTTTTAGGTTCTTGCTTGTACCCTCACATATTCCTGTGCCCAGGGCCACTGGTATCCAGTCAGGTTTGCTCTCTGATTTGGAAATGAACTGGAGACACCAGCCTCATGTCTTCCAGTGATGATACAAAATGTAAACGGCTTTTCCAGAGGTTTGCTCAGAAAACACGAGGCAGCGGTGGTATGGGGCTGGCTCCCTTTTTTTTCCCCTCCACAATCTGTTAGTCATAATCCCAAAAGAGCCTTCTCAAGGAGACAGGTAGAAGGACAGTGAAGTCAAGTGTCTGAGAGGATATGAAATACGTGCATTGACAGTTGTACCTCTGTCCAGAGATAATGATTAACTGCCTGTGAGGCCTGGTGCAAAGTAACTGTGAGGGATGGAAACATGCCCAGAAATGGCTTTGAAGGGTATTAACAAGAGGACCCAGCTCTGACTTCAGTGTGTCAAATGCTAGACGTGACATGAGCCTCTTGGTCCAAAAGAGGGAGTGGTGGGTCCTGCGCTGTGGCACAGCGTGGTCTCCTCCCAAGGGAGCTCTCTGAGCTGTGTGACTGAGCTCTCTCCATGGGTAGCAAGGGGGACGTGGATTGCCCTCCCTGCGGGGAAGCAGGGATTAAGCACTGGGACAGCAGGTCTCGCAGAGCTTGTCTGTACATGGAGATATGCTGCAGGGGTTTCACAGCCAGGCCTGGTCAGTGCTTGAAGCGGCCAGGCTGGCTGTGCTTTTGGCCAGACGTCAAAGCCCAGGAAATCATGCTGAAGCAAGCAGTGGTTTTGCTCCCGTCTGGTATCTCAACGGGTCACCAGCTAACACTGGCGAAGGAGACCTGGGCTGTCTCTGATTTAATCTGGTTTGTCGCTGGCACGCGGGTGCGCAGGGAGCCGCCAGCATCTCTGTGGCAGTATGGGGGGTGCGTTTTGGCTCTGTTTGCCTGAGGCTGTGGTTCTCTTCCCCAGGCTTCTCCCCGGGCTCCCACGTCAAGCACCTTTGACCTCCAGATGAAATTTGTTTGTGGCCAGTGCTGGAGGAACGGGCAGCTGGTGGAGCCAGATAAAGACCTCAAGTACTGTAGTGCCAAAGCCCCCCACTGGTGAGCAATGCAACCTTCTCTTTGCCCCACCCCTCCTCAAGGGCAGGAATTTCTCCTCTTGCCTTCTCCAGGGCTTCATTTGAACTCTTTAGAAGAGGCTGTAAAGTTTCCTAGCAGCCTCTCGCTGCTCAGGGTGTTTGTCACTATAGCAAGCATTGCAGATAGCTGTTTTCCAGTTTCCAGCTCTCTTCTTTACTGTTTGTGTTTGCTGCCAGCATTGTGCAGACTGTTACTCCTGGTGCAGTCGAGCTCCCACAGTTCCCTTTTTTCCCAGTTGGTATAATTTCTTCTTAGCAAGGTCGCTAAGATAGTTCTCCTCTGCACTTGTTTATACTCCTAGCTGTTTGCAGATGTCGGTCAGGTCACTATTAGCAATGATTCCAGGTATTCTGCTTCCTTTCAAATTAGTTTCCTTAGCTCTTTCATTACTTTGGTTGCTCTTCTCTGACACATGTCTTGTCTGTTTGCACCTCCTGGCTCCCTGGGGCCTTTGAGGATGTTCGGTGTGATAGAAGAGGATTATCAGCTGGGAAGGCACCACTGGATCATGGAAACTGTGGCACCTCTCACCCAGGCAGCCTGACAGGATAGGGTGGAAGGGTTTATAGGACTTCACTTCCCGTAACACAAGCCACAAAGGCACAGTCCAGCATCCTATGTCAAATGTAAGACCTTGGATGAAAAAGAGACAGAAGCAGCAGTTGCTGGAGGAAGTGAGCGGGTGAGGATCACTTCCTGGAACGGGAAGGATAACACCTCTTTGTGCAGCTGCTGAATAGAGCTGGGGGTTTTGCCCAGGTTTTGCCCCTGGTGATTGTTTGCTGGAGCTGCAGGAGAGTTAATACTTCCTGGCACCTGATCATAAGATGGTGCTTGTAATGCCTTCCATTTCTACTGCACCTTTCAAAGAGAAAATATTCCCAAATGTTTTTCATGGATCTGATTGCACAAGAATTGGCTGTGTCGAAGGGTGGAATGCAGCTGTTTAGTAACCCATGGTGATGCCATGTGAGACTTGGGGGACACTTGTGGCTTTATGAGAAGAGATACCCCAGGAAATATGTGATAAGTGCAGGGAGAAATCCTCCTAAAACACCCTTCCTGTGGCTTCTCTGTCACCAATGTGCATGTCTAGGAGCAGCCAGATAGTGGCAGGGACAAGCTGGACTGGAGGATCTGGTCTTCTCTCAATATTTAAGGGTCTCTGAGGAAAACAAAACCTTGTTCTGCTCTTCCTTTTGCCTCTCTTGATTTATTCTCTCTTCTTCAGTTGGACGAAGGAACGTCGCGTCCTGCTGGTGATGTCCAAAGCAAAGAAGAAGTGGGTGTCTGTCCGACCACTGCCTTCCATCCGCAACTTCCCACAGCAATATGATGTAAGCCCCATGCCCAGCACAGCCAGGTGCCCCTTCCCCTTTCCTCCCAGCATGGTGTAGTGCTTTGAGGGCTGGTCCCTTGTAGACCTGGCAGGGAAGCAGCCACATGTTGGCTGAGGTGGGAGGCAAGGACAGACTGAGGGCAGTAAGATCTCAAACGCATCCAGCAAAAAGGTGGAGCAGAAGAAGGAGCAGCACCCGTTTAAACCACTCTGTGCATGTATGCAAGTTTCTGATGTTGCTGTTAATGCAGTCACCATCTCGAAGTGGCTGGCACAGGGTTTAGAAATCAGATGTAAGTCTCCCCTTAGGTTAGGGTTTCTCAGTGTGGGTGAGAGGTGAGACGAAGCAGTTGGGAGAAGCCTATCCCTGCCTTTGCTGTGGCTGTGCTGCTGTAGATTGTGAAACTTGCTCCTGATGTGTTTTGAAAGCAAAACTAAGAACTCAGCTAAAAAGACACATGCTGTGAGGAAAACTACAGATCTCAATCACCATATTCAGGGCTGGGGTTGGAGGTTGGATAATTTCTCTCTCCCTCTCCTTTCCTTTCTCCCTGAAAGGAGAAAGCTCCTCTCCCTCCTACCCTATGGGATCTGCTGCCCCTTAGTCCATTGGCAGGTGCAAGGCCACGTGTAAGGCCTTGAGCACTCTCCAGTTGCAGGCCAGCTGCTAGAAGCTGGGGAGTTATTTACAGCTGCTGCAGTAGGAGACAAGGCCAGCAGGTGAGTTGCAGATCGTGCAGCAAAGGCAAGTTGCCATACGAGTGTGTGCTTTGCCCGAGCTTCCACCCAGCTCTCGCCAGAGAGGAACAGCGTTGTCTCTTCCCCCCAGTTTGTGTGGGCCGGCTGGTCTCCACACTGCAGTCCTCCTCTGGTGGCAGGACTGTGGGAGAAGGGACAATCAGTAAATATGATGCTTGGAAAGCTTCTTGTTTTCTCTGGCAATGATGCTGTTGGTAGCTGTGAGGTAAAGTTGTGCACGCTGGTGCAGTCTGAGCAATCCATAAGGCCACTCTTTACCTGCTTGGAGATGGCTGGAGAACAAGTCACTTTTGGGGACAAGCAACATGACCAGCAGGAGACGCTGTCGGGTGGATCCGGCTTGCTCCCTGCTGTCTTCCCCAGGGCCCACGCTAACCATACCTGCACCCAGTCGCCTATGGAAATGGCAACAAGAGAGAGGCCAGGTGCTGAACTGAGCTGCCTGCATGTTTATAGGGAAGTCTTTACATTTCATGTCATCAGGAGCTTGAGGAAAAGAAACATGAGTTAATGACATATGAAGTGTCCTGTCTGCGACCTCTTCTGTGTGCAGTTTAATGTCCCAGCTGGTTTTTTGAACCCACTTTCCCCTCTAGCAAGGAGTGTTTGTGCAGATGCTAAATTTTGCTCTGTCTTTTAACAGTTGTGTATCCATGCACAAAATGGCAGGAAATGCCAGTATGTGGGCAACTGCTCCTTCGCCCACAGCCCTGAGGAGAGAGACATGTGGACCTTCATGAAGGAAAATAAAAGTGAGTGGGGGAAACATGGGCCAGAGAGTCTGGGGAGAGGGAGGACATTTGGGCAGTGGATACAAGGTCTGTTAAGACATACTCTTGACAACAGAGACGGAGCTGGACAGAGCTGGTACCATAAGCTTAGGTGGGATTATGGGGCAGGTCTGTCTACAGTAATTTAGGCTGCTCTTTTCTTAAACATGCATGTATATCTTGAGTCCCTCACTCTGAGACTAGTGCACATTGGTCCCATGTCTTGCATTGCTCCATTGCTGCCCTCCCTTTCTGCAGCTCTTTGAATCCACCCTCTGATGTCCCTCCAGTTGCCTGTACTGTCCCAGGCCTGGCTTCATATGGAGCTCTGCCAAACCACCAGTCCTGACCTGGAGCTGCTCCTGTATCTTTCTTGTCTGTCTTGCACCTGCCTTGGCTTTCTTGCCCATTTCTGCTCATATTCCTTACTCCTGGGCTGCGGCACTCCCTGCTCATGGCGTTGTATTCAAAGGTGTGGATTTGAGATCCTGAATGAGAACATCGTTGGGTGGTGCCTTTGTGGAGGAGCTTGTCTGAATTAATTATGCAGGCTCCCAATTTACCTTTTGGGGGATAGCTGGGGGGTTGCTCATGTCCTGGACAGCCAGCTCTCTAGCAGCAATCCTTGTTTATTCAGACCAACAGCAAGCTGGGAAAAGAGACTCTCTTTGCAAGGCCCAGTTGTCCAGTTGTTCATCTAGCTCTGTTGGGAGATGCTGGAAAGCTTAAAGGGTTTCAGGCCTTCCCTGAGTTTGTTCAGTCTTTATGCTTGAATGGAAGGTCTTTCTCTCTGCTGGGCCAAATGCTGTTACTTGTTACAGTTCAAGTCATTTCGTTGCTGAGGCCTTTAAAGCACATCAGACCAGTCTGGGTGTGTTTGCTCAAGCACGAAGGTGAATCTTCAAATGACAGTGTTGTTTCAGTTTGGTGGAATTTGCATTCATTATCCCCAATTGCCTTGAGTTCCTCAATTACCCATTTAGTGAGGAGTAAATCACTAACGCATTGCACTTACAGCATCGCATCAGTGTCTGCAAACATTTATGTTTCCATAGCCTCTCTGAGGAGCTGATCTTGGAAAGGCAGATGTGCAGTCAAAGCTTCCACTCAAAATTTCCCTTCCCACTAGTATGCTGACTGGGTTTTAAACCAAAAGCACCAAGAGACATCGACTGCAGTCCTCTGGGCAGGTTTTGAACTTGGGGCAAGCTATCATTAGGTCTTCCTCCCCTCCCCGGTGCTTCCTGTGGCCAGCTTGCTTAAGGGCTCTCCTCCCTCTCGAGTGCTGAGGATGAAGCTTAGGCTTAGAGGGAAGGGGCAGATCTGAATCCAGCCCCTGCCTTAGGTCCCTGGCTGGAGTGAGATGTCTGCTGAGGTCAAGCAGAATCAAGAATCAGGCCTGATGGAGAATCAGCTTGTGGGGTGAAGTCCCTGGAGATCTTGGGGCACTTTCCCTCCTTCCTGAATACTTTGTGTAGCTGCTGTCATGGTTGCCCCTCAACTCACAGAAGACACCCCCCACGCCAGCTGGTGTGGTGTGAGTTTGGTTCCTCTCCCTAGGACTTCCATCTGAGGAGGTAACATCAGGCCTCCTGAGTACAGGCCTTCAGTCTGACAGCAGCTGCTGCTGTGCAGGAGAGGGGAGGGAAGGGCTGCCCCAGCATTCGTCCTTTTCTCGTAGTTTGTGCACGGTGCGGGAGGTTGTCTGAGTGACTTCACAGGTTGCCTTTGTGCAGTACTAGATATGCAGCAGACCTATGACATGTGGCTAAAGAAACACAATCCTGGGAAGCCTGGAGAGGGGACACCACTCACCTCGCGAGAAGGGGAGAAACAGATCCAGATGCCCACTGACTACGCTGATATCATGGTAATCAGCTGATCTCTTGTCCTTCATCCCTCTTTCTCCTCCTCAGTGCTGATAGCCTGCCCTCTCCTGTGCTCCAGGGGTGAGCTAGCAGGGACTGCATTGCTCTTGTGGGAAAGAGCCCGTGCTAATATAGGGTTAAATGGACAGCTTGGAGCAGCACAGCAAGGACAGCACAGATGAGGCGGGAAGGGATTGACCCGGGGTCAGCAAGGCTCTGCAATGGCTTTTCTGTTAATCCTCGAGTCAGTGGGAGTCTACCTTAGGTTCTCTTCTGCGTGGGCTCAGCCTCTCCACAGGGTTCCTGCATGCTCCTGGGAATGCTGGCAAAGCCATTGCTGGCCTGTTGGAAAAAGAGGGAAAAGATTGGAGCAGAGCTGGGTCTGGAGTGCAGAGGCCTTGGAAAACTAGAGGCAGATGTGTCTCCTTAACGCAGGGGTGGTGGCTGGTGTAAGGGTTTGTGCTCCTGAAGAGTTCTGCATTGCCTGTGGACCTGGGGGCCTTGCAGTCCGACCCCATCTGGGCCGTCAGTAGGGGAAGGGGGACTATGACAGTGAACTGAGCTGTCCTGTTCTCTGAGCCCATTTGAGCTGTAGGTAGACCTCAACAAAGCATCTCCTCTGCTCCCCCTTAGTGGCAGCATGATGCCTTGAAGATGACGTGGCGGGGAAGTGTGGGAGGTCGTAGACTGAGCAGAGCTTCCAGGATGCTCTGGAAGGAGAGGGGAGAGGCAGTGCCAGCACGGGGAAGGCCAATGGGTATGACTGTTAACGTGCTGACTGGCCCTTTGCCCTGTCTGCACTGGTTAGATGGGCTACCACTGCTGGCTCTGCGGGAAGAACAGCAACAGCAAGAAGCAATGGCAGCAGCACATCCAGTCGGAGAAGCACAAGGAGAAGGTCTTCACCTCAGACAGTGACTCCAGCTGCTGGAGCTACCGCTTCCCCATGGGCGAGTTCCGGCTCTGCGAAAGGTACCGTTGCCTCATCTCCCTCCTGTGCTGCTGCTGCAGGAATGGGGCAACAGGCCCAGGGCCTCCATCATCCCTCCTCCTCCTCCTTAACGACTAGCTCCTAAGGAGGAGGAGGAGGAAGGAACTTCCACTTGGAGGAGGAGTGGGAAGAGCTGACAGGTTTGGGTGACAGTGAGGCTGCTGTTGGATCCCAGAGGTCCTCAGCCACACTACGGAGTGGTAAAAATACATTTCTGAGCACGTCTTTAGAAAATGAGAGTGATCTTTATGTCTGCACCTGTGCCCTCCATAGCCAGGATGCTCTCAGCTCTCAGGCTGCTAAACAGTCTGCTTGGCCCGATGAATCCCAAGTGCTTTATTAAATGGTTTGAATGTCTCACACCCTCTGAATCAGCACCTTGAGGTGTCTTGAGAAGGCTTGTGATGGTTAGAAATGCCATTTTGGTTAGAGAGAAGGCTGTCTCTCGTAGCTGTTACCTGGCATTTCCTCTCTTGTGTGGTGGTTTCTCCTCATCCCTGCTGGTCCAGTTCCAGCTCATGTCGTTTCGTTCTGTTGACTAAATCCCCTCATAGACGTTGCTCTGTTCGCTGCTCTGTTTCTGTGCCCAGCCTCCGCGTTGCCTTCCCCAGCTGCATGTGGGTTTGTAGGAGAATCGCCTCACCCTTAGAAAAGAGAGTTCGCAGCATGTTTCAGTGGACCCTGATCGAGTATCTCAGATGGGGAGCTCAAAACCCTGACCTCGGGGTGCCCTCCTGATCATGCTCCTTGTGCCGGCAGGTTCCAGAAGAGCAAGGCCTGCCCCGAAGGAGAGGAGTGTCGCTATGCCCACGGCCAGGACGAGCTGACGGAGTGGCTAGACCGGAGGGAGGTGCTGAAACAGAAACTGGCCAAAGCCCGCAAGGACATGCTGCTCTGCCCCAGGGATGACGACTTCGGGAAATACAACTTCCTATTGCGGGATGGTGTATAGTAAGGGTTGCGGAGGGAGCCTGTTGGCTGGAGAAACACAGGGCGCGTTTTCCGAGAGTGGTGGTAGCAGGGAGAGCAAGATCTGTGTCTCGCAGAGAACTTTTTCTTTTCTTTCATTTTACGATTATGAGATGATGATTTATTAGTGGTGAATGAAATTGTGAATTTGATTCTCCTTGGCCAGCGAACGCCATGCTCACTGAGTTTGTGATCTGTCTTCTCTCTCTTCTTTCCCCCAAATTCTCCTTCCCCTCCATCTTTTTATTTTCGCTGTCCTTCATTAAAAGGAATGAATCCAGTCTGTACTGGGCTGTGAATCGGAGAATTTCTCCTTATGTCATTCTTTTGCCCTTCAATTCAGAGTGTGGCTGCAGAGGTCCGGAGGACAAAGCTGAGAGAAAGGGCCAGACATCTGGTGAAAAGGTGACCATGAAGTTCATGTGCTCCTTTTCTCAGTGCTGCAGAGCAAACCCCACTTACGTTGCTGCAGCCGGCCTGCTCTCCTGGGAATTCACTACCAGAAGAATTAGGAATTGAGGTGCAAAAGAAGGAAAACCACTAGATCTGGCTTAAAACATCTAGGCTTAAGCTCCTGCTGTCTATATTGCCCTGAGACATCAGCTGGCACTGAGGAGGGTAACAGCCATCTGGTATAAAGAGTGTAGCTAAAAGGCAGCGGTGAGAGGCGGTGCTGCTCTGTATGCCAGCCTTGTCCTTTTTGGCGGATGATCCTGTAAGCAGTAAACGTATGTCCTGTCCTGAGCTTCCCTCTCCTTCTTTCCTCTGCAGTCCAGCTGCGCTCTGCAGGTTTGTATGCATGGATGGCACCATCCACTCAAACACAAACACATCTCCCTCCCAGCCTTCGTGGGAGATGTCTTTTTCATACAGAGTCTCCCAGGACAGCAAGCTCAGAGCCCTTGGGGCTGGCAGTGCTATAGCTGTGGTAAATACAATCTGGCTGTGAACTGCTTGGTTCTTTGGTGTTGCTGGATCCCCCTTTTCCCTCCCTGCTCCCATATCCTTGGGGTTCCCAGCTTCAAGAGAGATGTAATATGGAAATACAGGAGATGTGGAAATGCAGGAGATGCTTGGGGGGCAGCTGGCACCTTTCTAAACCAGCCTCCAGGTAGGTGCATGAGCTCCACTGGGGTAGTTACGGCCTAGGAGCAGAGTGCGCTGCATGCTGGTCTTGGGTCTTTCCACTGATATGATGTGCTCTAAGTAAGCTGAATGTGCCTCTGAGCTTGTTTCCTCTTCTTTAAAATGTGGATGGTGGTCACTGGTTTGGTATGAGCTTCCCTTCTTGGCTGTACAGCACCTTGAGATCTGGCCTGGAAGAGGCCAGGACCGTAACATCTGATGATACTCGGGTGGCTTATGAGAGATCTGGGAGACTTGGGGAGGGAAGTGGTTGTTTCTACCTCTGCCCACGTATGGGGAGGAGGACAAGATGAGGAAGGATCCGTAGTGCTGTGGGGAAAGAGAGTGACCAACACAGTATCAGACATGGCAGTTTTTGAGTGGCCAGGTGCTGTATTTTCTCCTCTGCCCTTCGCTGTAGCTGCCCAGATTGTACCTTCTCCTGGTGCTCCTTGTGCTCAAGTGGTCAACTTTATAAACAGGGGGGCGGGGGAGGCAGTAGGCATCAACTCCTGGGTTATCTCGTTCTGCTCTTCTTGGGCAGAGACACCCAGGAAGTGAATCTGGATCGGGGAACGTTGGAATGTGGTTTTTATTTTTAAAACAAATCTGCATCTCTAGTGTGACTCTAGCGTTCGCTGCGCTGTGATTTCTCATACGATAACTTGTTCAGGTTACAGAGTGGGTCGCTGCCCCCTCTCCCCCTCTGTGCCATGAGAGCTGAGCTGCTCAGCGGGGCTTTGGAGGGACAGAGCAGGGCTGAGGCGGGGAGAGGGTGAGTGTGCGTGAGGTGAGGGGGGCCCACGGTCACAGGGGTTGTGTCGAGTATCTCTTTTTGTTTTCCCTGATATGATAACCTGGTCTGTGGTGTTGCAGTACTTTGTCACCAGACTTGTTTTAGTGTGTATATATGTGACCCCTCCCATGAAGCATATATACACGGGTATTAAATATATCGCTCTATATAATATTATATGTGTGTGGTATCGAAGGAATCTTTTAAATGAGGGTGAAGGAAAAGGACTCGGGCCAGGAAACGCAGCATCTCCAGTTTAAATATGAAGAACTTTTATTTGGGCTAGGGAAAGGGAAATAACAAAGAGGGGAGGGGTTTATATAGATAGGTATAAATTTTGAGATGGGACGGGTTTCACTGTTCACATTTTTGAAATCCCCTAGGATGTCCTCGCAGTCCCATCTCAGTGAAAGAGTATTATACTGCTAACTAGTGAGTAAAGTTTTAATGATAAGGCTTTGCTTATATTATTTAAAGAGACATTGTGAAGGGCAGGAAGCTTCACACTTGACTTCCCAGGCTCGCTTTATCAAGCCAAGCGGGTTTTCTTCAGCATGTTATGTACGCTCAGCAGAACTGCTCAGTGCTCATGGCTCTGCAACAGATAAACCACCAGTTGTAGGGCTCTTTCAGTGGTGCATTCACATGACCCTGTGATAACTCTTTCTTTTCTTCATTCAAGTGAGGGAAAAAGATTTTGCAGCACAGAACCAAATCTGAGGGTTATTAACAAAAGAAGCGATGTTTTAATTTTATAACATTAGAAGAAAATCTCATATCCTGTAAAATAACCACAGACGCACACTCACACAGAGTAGAGGCTTTGATTCAGATGAACTTGTTAAATGCTGAAGGACTTAGTGAAAATCTTTTGCCAAATCCTTTGCTAGGGGCAGGGATTTAAGTGACGCTGGTGTTGGAGTTAACCTGGCCTTTACAAGGGGAAGTAAAAAAACAAAAAATACCCTACTTAGCTTGTATGAAACCGTATGTCAAAAATGGATGGGTTTTAGCAAGTGAAAGGAAAAGATAGCAAGGGGATGCTGCAGTTCTGAGCTGGGTAGTAATGATTTCGAGTCCTTTAATATGTCTTTGTATTAATATAATTTAAGAATACCACGCTTTACTATTAAAAAAAGAACTTAGTATCTTTCATAAGGTCTAGCATCAGGATAATAATGTAGATGTTTTAACAACATTTTTGGTTTTGTTCTTAAATAAAAAAAAACAAACTTGCTTCTTTTAGCCTTTGTAATAGAAAATAAAAGTGTGCACTTTAAACCCTCTCCGGATCCAGTGTGTGTTTGCATTTTTCAAATAGCCCGCAAAGGCTTTTTATCTTGGTTTCAGGTTTCCGTGCTGTAAGGAGGGAAGCAAAGGGAGGACTGCAAGCATCGGATCACTTTCACTTTTTCCCATCCTTAAGTATAATCTACTGCTCTTCTTGCTGAGTGGAAAATTGCCTATGTGTGTATTAACAGATTCTGCAGTTCTTCATCAGACGCACCATTCTGGTGAACTTTAAGTGTGTTAAAGATTTTTTTTTTTTCTTTCCCCCCAAGCACCAAGAATTACATGCTCTGCATTAACACATAGTTTCAGGTGTTTGGGTAACCTGTGTTTTGAAACTCCAGTAATCAGGTCTTGTAATCACCTCCATCTAGAGGTTGTTCCACTGCGTAGGCTGCTCTGTTCAACCGGGTCAGCCAGTTCTTTTGCCTGCCAGCGTGCACCCTGCCAGGGAAGATGCCCTTAGCCCTACCCACTGAGTCGCATGCAGCTTGGGCCATGGGAAGCATCTGTGCAGATTCCCCCGACAAGGATGCCGTGTGGTGAAGAGCGCACCTGAGGGAAAGAGGTCAGTGTGAAAACATTTATTAATAAAACTGTTTTCTTTATTTTTCAAATCCATCGCGATGCAGGTTAATCTGGGATTCTTGATGAAGCCAAAACTGGAGATGCGGCAAAGACAAGGAAGTCCCATGGAGACACCCTGCTACTGCTGTTTAAACTGGTAGAGTGAGCAGAAGGTCATATCCAGTGAGACCTGAGGAGAGGAGACTTGTTACGTATCTCCCCCATGTGCCTGGATACAGACACAAGGACTTGATGTCCTTCCGGTCATAGGAGGAGAGGTCTGAATACGAGCTTGTAGTGCAGAGGGAGTGGGAGACCGGTGCACTCTTAAGGTGCATCTATTGAGTACATACAATGTGAGACGCATTAGTTTTACCCTCCAAAGATTATTGAGGCCATGCTGGCAAGAGTGAGGGTAGCTTTTCCAATACCGTGGGGACCAAAACTGTCAAACTGCGAGGCAGACAAAGCATGAGGTGGAAAACAACAGTGTTTTCCTTGCAGGTTTGAGCCTCAGCTGTAAACCCCTCCTCATCTGTGTTTCTTCATTGAAGAAAATAAACTTGTATTTTGAAGAGGCAGGGAAAGGAGTGGTGACTTCAGTATTCAGATCCTCGTAGGAACTTCAGCAGATACAAAGGCAGGGGGGAGAGCCACAGATCAGCCAAGAAGGATCCAGGTCCGACGGAGGATTGAGAGGAGCGGGGGTAGAGACCCCTGAGAGGTGGGAGGAAGGCTTTGTGCTAAAGACCTTTAATGCCGTCACACAGCAGACTGGCAGAGGGAGTTTGCCTTGCAAAGCGTGCAAGCTGCAGATGGGATTCCTAAGCAATTCTGTGACTGAGTCTGTCTGCCCACACTATCGGGAAACATTTCTGGGCAGTGACAGCAGGTGATGCAAATGCTGTCATCACTCTTAATTGTGTTTGCTGCAGCCGTTGCAACCAAGAACAGGGCCGTGTTGCATCGTGCCCTGTGCAAAGAGAGCAGCAGAGAGTTCCTGCCCTGCAGGACCTGTAACCTGCAGAGGTGTGCTGGTCACTGTCTGGGGCGGAGGGCACAGAGGAGGTAATGCTGTAGGGCACTTGGGGGGAAAAGCATTGGGCAGAAAACCATGTCCTAAATAGTAAAAGAGGCCTGGATGGCAGTGACTGGTGGGAGGGAAGTAGAGGAGGAAAGGCTGGAGGAGCACTGGCTGGAGCAGACAGCCATTTGGTGTGGGGTGGAGGAAGGTGCTGAACAGACCTGGTTGGGTGCCCATGGATGGGGTGGCTTTGGGCAGAGGTCCCGTGGACAGCTAGCTCTTGGGGCTTCCTGGAAAGCTGTGGGCACTGCTCAGGAGCTCTGCGCCGTGTCTCTTCCAGCCTCACCCCTTTCTCCCCAGGATGGGAGGGGACAGGATGGGGCCCATCCATTCCCAATAACCTCTCTACCTTCCCAGCTGGATTGTCACCTCCCACTTCTCTATGGTTCCCCTTCTGGGCAGGAGCAGCAGGTCCTGGTGCCCCCAGGGAAGGGGTGGTGTTTCCTGAAAGCAGATCCAGGTGCAGCAAGGACTCAGCAGGGATCGGATGAGGTGGCAACTCCTTCCCCACCACAACAGTCCTGGCCCTGGCAGCTCCTCAGACTCCCCCTTTCAGGGGTACTCCTCTCTGCAGTTTAGCTTATGGGTGGCAGCGCCCTAGAAAACTCCTACTTTCTCCTGGGAGCCTCGGGAGGCTCAAGACATAGCAGAGAGTCTCAGGAAACAGGGTTATTCATTACCATCTGGATTAATCCTCCCAAAAATGACATTTACCCAGGGCTGGGATGGAAATCTCTAAACCCAGATGCCAGAGTAGATTTGGCTTGCTTGGAACTGGAAAAATATTCAGTGCTGGAGGTACTCTTTGGTCTCTTTCCCATGTTCTCTGTGGATTTCCTCTGTCTGCCTTAGCTGTGGGCTTTCGTTAGTGCTGGGGCCCTCCAGGCAGACGGTCGGGAAGGATGAACAGCTGCAGAGTTATTCTAGTTGAATACCAAGGCACGCTCCTGTGACTGTACCCCAGCAAAGCTGAGGCACAGAGGGGAAGTCCTGCTTCCATGGGAGTGAGATGGCCTCAGTTTTCTTCCGCCAAACAGCTTGAGGATAATTGCAACACGGCTGGACATTGCCCCTGGGAGCTGTGGTGGGGATTCCACACAGAAGCAGTGTTTCAAAAGAAGCCCTCAGCAGGCTGGATCTTCTCCTGTTTGAGACCATTCATATCTTGGCTTTTGGGGATCAGCAGCAGCCAAACTGCCCAGGCTTCTTGGAGGATTGGTTGTTTTCTTTCAGCCTACGTGCCTTCCCCAGGCTCAGCTGACTCCTGTATCAATCCATCAGGCTCTGACCTCTTGGGCCATGATGCTGCAGAATCCCTGCTCCTGCTGGGGGCCACGTCGTTCCCAGGACAGATGAGTGAGCCTGGGAAGGGATGGCCAAGGGACAGCCGAGGTCCTTAAAGCCAGCCTCTTCATTTTGAGAAGGAAGCAGCCGGAGGAGCGTGTATCCTCCTTGCTGTCCCACCCAACGGTCTCCCACAGACCCTGGCAGAGGCCCAGCAATCACTGTCCTTGGATTTCCCTATCCTGCTTTAAACGCCTTGGTTTATTGCTGCTCTTGGCACCTCCTGGGCTCTGCATCCTGCCAAGGCTTGTTCGGAGAGCTCCCAAAGCTGGCTCTGCCCAGGCTCCCAGAGCATTTCCGGACCAGGGAAATGCACAAAGGCAGCTCTAGGTGTCCTTCCTGCCCAGGGCAGCGCAACTTCTGGTGATCCCAAGAGTCTTTCTCATGTTTTCTCCCTGCCTAGCACCTAGTTTTCTGGCAAATGGCACCTCACAGGGCAAGGCCACGTGCGGAGGAGCAGAGCTGTGGTGAGCCTGGCTGCCACGTGAGCACCCTGAAAAGGGGGAGATGTCTTGGCGGGGGGTGTGGGGAAGCAAAGCTCATTAGTTTTTTGGCACTCATTTGGGGGAATTAGTTTTTAGAAATCCTTTCGCCTCAGGCGGGAGGGGCAGGTGGTTCTTTCCACTGAGCTGCACTGCTTGCTCTGGGATCCCAGCACTGCTCCTCCACATAGGGAGACAGGCACATATGTACACATACGTATGCACGTGTATGCATGCAATACCCTGCCCGAGGAAGGGGCAGCCCCTTCAGAGTTGGGAAGGGGGCTCAGTGCAAGACCTCGTCAAGCCTGCGTGACTGTGCCCCACGTTGATACCGTCAAAAGTACCTAAAGGGTCAGATGCCCACGTTTCAGGTGCCAGGCAGACTCTTTAGCCAACTCAGAGCCCCAGTCCCACTTTTACCACGTTCAGCTGTCCACCCTCCTGCACTGGCTTCATCGCTCATTCTCCCACCTCCTTTTCTTTTAAAGTAATCTGCTGCGGATGCAGACACCCCTGGTCTGGCCACAGCCTTCCCTACTGCTGCTGTTCTGGGTGTCCTTGCAGCTCCGTAGATGTCCATCACCACTAGCAGCAGCATCTTGACCCTGTAGAAGTGGGGCAAGCCTCCTTTCAGAAAGGCCACAGTGAAACTCAGCCTGCTGGTCCCTGCCAAGGTGAAAAAAAATCCCTATCAAGCCCAATACACTATGCAAATAAATAGTTAAATCTGTAAGCTGTCAGTGGAATGTGCATTTGTCCCAGGAGCTAGTACAAGAACAAAAAAAAATTACGGATGTCTGCAAAGAGGCAGTGACTGACCTCTGGCAAAGGGTTTGCTTGGATAAAAGAAGAGAGAGGAAACCACTTACCAAGCTGGGTTTGGTGCAAGAACCAAACCCCGTGGGTGGGCCTGGAGCCTCCACACAGACCGTGAGGAGTAGGTCTGATCTGTGGGACCTGCAACAGAAGACATCCCCATGTGAGGTGATACGGAAATTTCTGAATAATGGCTGTGCTGCTAAGGTGAATGGTCTCGGGTGACTGAAAAAAAGCAAGCTGTTTCAAGAGCAGCAGGATTTGTAAAGATTCTAGAGATTTCTACTGGCTCTTGTCCTTATTTCCAGATACACTTCAGGGGAGTAACCTACCTTGTCTGTCACCACAAAGTCCCCTCAGTACTGCTGGCTTCTGCCTGTCCCCTCACTCTTGCCTGCCAGGGGCTTTGGGGTGGCTGCTAGTGGTGGCCAGGGGTGTTGGCTGCTAATGCATGTGCCCCAGATCAAACAGAAGAAATAACAGCAGGTTTTCTCTCTGAGGAAGCGTTAATTCGACTTTCTTCTTCCTAGCTTATCTTACAAATAGAAAAAGCTATTTAAATGTATTTATCCCTTTGCCAAGGTGGGTAGCATGTTCGGGGGGGGGGAGGGATAGATAATACTGTTGTGTAAGCTTTGTGTCCTTAGAAAATCAGGCAAAAATGTTTTTTATTTTCTACGAGGACACATTCTATTAGATTATCAAGCCAAGCTTTCATCTCATTGGAGGAAGCTGAGATAACAGCAATTAGTAATAATAACCAATAATGCCTTTCTTTGGTCAAATGGTACTGCTGCTGGTGGGTTCCCCACGAGCTGTGCTTTCAGATACACTTTAAGAAACAACTAAGTTCCCTTCTGTAATGGTGGCCTCAGAAATCAGTGTGCAGCCAGGTGCCACCACCAAGTACAAGACCCACAGCAACAATCTGCCAGAGTTTCTGACTGAGGAGGCACCCAGGCGTGCCACCATCTCTTGTTTCGGGCCCGAGGGTGGCTGCAAGACACCGGCAGGAGGGGAGGCAGTGGAAAAGCAGCTCCAGAAGCACTGCAGATGTGGCTCTGTGAAGGAGTTGAGGGAGAACTCCTGGGCTCAAGGGAAAGACGGCAGCTTGGAGAGATGCACGAAGAACCCCCTCGCCCAGCTCCTTGTAATGAACAGCATTGTATCAGAGGTCTGAATGTCCAAAACAATTCTTCAGGGTCTCAAACTGCCAGGAAGGCTGTATCTACCGATAAAACCTGTGCAGCGGTGCTCTGCAGTTCCTGGTGTGCTTTGGGCCTGGCAGCAGACCTCTGTAGAGAGATCCCTCCAAAGACAGGAGTAGAATTAGGGGCTTTAAAAGAGACATTTACATGCTCAGAAGTACCTGAGCACCGCAGAGAGGTGAAGGGGTCAGGGTGGGGGGGGAAGGACAAGAATTTGGTTATGCTTAAAAAACAGGCAACTCTTTGGAAACAAAATCTAAAAGGAGCATGGACCAAGGCAAACGTTGACAGATGCCCACTCCTCCCCTCAGGACTGTGTGCAGCTGTGGTGCTGCTGAACACACTCCTTGGGTAAATGTGCCGAGGGGCTGAGCCAGCACTGCTGGGCGGTGTGGGTAGCTGCACTGGGAGACCTACAGAAAAGACACTGAAGGTGGTACTCGCCTCTGCCATTTAAATTGGTGTTCCTGGAGTTTGGTCCTCTCCGTCATGTTAGGTGTCCTCTTCTGTGTGCCACCCATGGTAGGGCCAGCGTAAGTTGACTATGGGTGGTTGAGTCTGTGAGAAAATGTGCTGTTAAGGGCTGACTGGGCTTCTGAGTGATGGAGCAGAGCTGCTGAGACCTCCACTAACGTGGGATTACAATAATAATAAATAACGATCTGATCCGATGACAGCGCAGCCAGCACAAATGATGCAAACTGTGTCCATGCCTGCAGCTTTCCAGAGCCAACGTTTCAACTCCATTTGCTAAAGCAGCTCAAGTGCTCTACATGGTGGGGACACAAGGGCAGACGCGTGCTCCCCACTGCTATGAGTCTACTCCATAGTACAGTTTCTGCTTCCCTTGGGCTCGAAGTCAGGGCAGTGTTGATGCATCCTGTTAGCGATGTTACCCAAGCTCTTCTCCTGGGCAGGAGCTCAATTTTCAGGGATTATGAATCAAGAAGGACACAAAGTGTTGGCAGGAGACTGTGGACATGGCAAACACAAGATGAGATATGCGCTCTCAGATCTCTAGACAAAAACTTGTAAATGTCCATTGCAGGCTAATAATGCAAAATGCTAAGTGACAATTTCCTCTCAATGAACTCCTTCATTTTCTGAAGACATAAATGTCAGTCAATTGCTGCAGCAGCTGCTGTGAAAGTCCTTGGGTGCCTCCAGGCATGTGGTCAGATGTTTGTCCAGCTTTCAGGACAAGTTTGAGCCTGGGGCAAAACCAGGACGTCCAGCTGCACCTGGCATTGTGCAGCTACCACATTCCCAGTCACTTTACCTTGCCATCATTTGATGGGAAGCAGGCCTATGCATATATGGCGGTAGCTGTCCCAAACATTAGTAATGCCTGCTGGGACTGAGTGACCCCACTCCCTTTGCCTTGACCAGCCAGAATAGACCAGAAGATTTTGGGAAAGGACATGGCCTTCCTGGCTGGCAGGCTGTGCTCCAGGAGGGAGAGATGTGATCACTTCTTTTGCTTCAGCAGCCAGAATCCACTGACCTGGGAATGTCTGCAGGGTCTGTCTGCTATCTCCAGCTTTGGGTGGGTAGAGGACACCTTAACAGGCTGGGGTTTGTAGGGGACTGTCTTCCCTGAATGGCTTCACCACTGATGGTTATCACTGGCTGTTTTCTTGTGTTCTCTCTGGGGAATGGGGGGAGTAAATCACAGGGAAAATCCCAAGAGGTTGTAATGTAGTTGTATCATAATTAAGAATTCTACCAAAGCATCTACTGTGTGATTTCTGAGCCTCATTAGATTGGGATCTAGATCATGAAACTTCCCCAGCTAATTTGAAATTCCCAACCACCCAGCCTGGCTAGGTAATTCTTTATTTTTCATTTCTATTGGGTTAAATCAAATGTCCTTCCTTATGGGACCAAACAGAAACACGATGCTATTGGGAGTGAGCAAAACCCTGTCAGCTTTTAAGACTCTAAATGCTGGGCCAGTGAAATGCTTCACTTTGGGCACAAGAAAAGTCCTAATGACTTCACGCAGGCCACTTCCATGCTTAGAGCCGTATGTGGTTTGGCTGGGCTGTCCCCGAGAGCTGGGACTCACAGACCAGTGTAGGAATACCTGGTTCCTGTCGACTCACACTGGCGCTGTAAAGCTGATCCTGGCAAAATGGACAGGAACGAACTGAGAAATAAAGGCACTTCTGTTCTAATCATCACACCCAGCAAAAGAGAAGACCCCGGCACGTGTAAGACGCTCCTTCCCAAGCCAGATCCCAATAAAGATCAGACCTTTATCCTCCTGTCTCCAATCCATCCCTCCATGCTAAAAAACTTCACTAATAGGAGAGGAGGGACTTTTTATGCTCAAGATCTTACTTAACCAGCTGTTATCAGAGTATTTGCAGGGTGCATGAACTCTGTTGCCTTACATCACTGCTCTGAGAGGAGGCTGTCGGCTTTCTGATAGAACTCTGTGTCACTTATGAAGAGAAATTCTACATTTTGGGGATGATGCACACTTGATAAGAAAGATGCCTTACGCTGTTATTGATATTGACTTAGGAGGGACACGCAGTAAGCATTGCATCACATACAAATATTGTCGCTATCTGCATCTCAGAGACCTGAAAAGTTAGCAGGCAGATACAGACAGCATGTGTGTCTCCGCGGGGCAGCCTGTGCAGCTCAAAGCTCCTCAGAGCCTCCCCAGAGTCCTTCAGGGGATCCCTTTGCTGTTGCATTTGCAGCCAACGTGTATACTCCCAACAGCATGCGCTTGCTTTCCGACTCCCCGGCCCCCCCAAACGTGTATATATGTTATAACACCTTGGGAAGGAAAAGGGTGCTGCCTTTGCAAAGTTAGATAACTGGCCCAGTTCTTTGCTGCCGGATTGGCTGGGAGAGGCCCTGTAAAACCATGCTGGCCAGCCGCCCGGCCCAGCCCTGTGAGGCTGCAAGCTATTTCCACAATTGGCCACTTCAGAGTGGGAGAGGGGGAGGTGAAGACAGGCGGGCAAACTGCATCTCCACCAGGCTGCTTCCCTTCCTTCTTGTTTTTTTCTCAGCCAGAGTAGTTTGGCAAGCCCGCTCCGGGTGTCTCCAAGCCCTTCTTGCAACGCCCAGGCAAGTGGGGTGTAGCGTTGGTGGCCAGGCACCTGGCCCTCCCTTAGCAGTGCTAGCATAGTCCTGGGACAGGACATGTCAAGCTGCAACAGCCCGGGGGGCCCCGCTGCCCTGGACTTCCCAGAAGTTCTGAAGTCCCTGCTGGAGTACTCCTTACCCTGGACCAACAAGATGACAGGTAGGATTGAGGGAACGCATGCTGGGGTTTCTGTTTTGATTTCTCCTTCCCCTGAAGTTGCAAGGTGAGAATGGGGCAGAAGATCTTGTTTGCTGCAAGCCCTTCAAGGGTGTGTTTCCCCCAGGTGTCCAAGTCAGATGGGGAGTTCTGGCACCGAGTGTGTTGTGCAGCTAGGAGCAAAAATGGCAGCAACAGATTGATTACAAAATCAGTCAAGAGTTCCGAGCTCCTGATCCTTTTAATCTCTGTGCTCAGATACTTTTTGGAAATCCTCAAAGCTTTGTGCGCAGAGAAGGCTTGGGCACAAATCTCTGTGCTCGCGTAGGAGCGACTTCCAGGGTTGCCATCCAGGTTGTTCCATGGTTAATAACTGCTGAGCCTCCAGACATTGCCTCTTCCTGGACGCGGACTGTCCAGGGAGCCTGGCCCACATGACTCCATGCAAACTTTGTGTTTGATGCTGCAGTTGTTTATCAGTGGAAATCTGGGGTAGGGAACACAGCAAATGTGTTTTCGTTGCAAGAGCACTTGTGTACTCCTAGGCTTTCCCGCTCTCTGTGCAGCATAGAAAACAAATGGAAAGGACCCAGGAGGTTATTTAGTCTGGGCTTCTGCTGTGCTGAACACTTCGCTCTTGCTGGACTTGTCACTTCTCTATTGCTGGGCATGCTCCAAGTGCCCATCGCACAACTCAGGGACTCTCTGGTTTTGGATAGGATGCCACACACCCTTGGCAAGCTGCTTTTTGGTTGTTGTGTTTTAATGTTCGCTGCCAAGTGCTGGGGGGGTGTGTGGGAACACCTCGGCTCAACAAGCTCATGTCTAGGCACGAGTGAGTTGAACTCACAGAAACAAACATGCACTGAGCTCAGTCTTCTGTAGGGAGTTGCTACCAGGACACACAGACAGCTCTGCAGTCTTGAGGGGCAGTGTGATCCAGGAGGTGGGAGCAGAAAAGCCAGATGCACAATGTGGAGTGGGATCCTGCTCCCGCTCCAAGGTCAACTGGAGAAAAGGCTGCTGCTGCAGCAGTAAAGCATTCGTGGCAGGAAAGGCAGCTGCCTACGCCTGCTGGAATACAGTGAGCCCTGTGGCACCCGCACAGCTCCCTGTGGGAAAGGGGTTAATAGGGCAAGGGGAGCTGCCATACCCCCTAAGAGGCTCATTTTGTCACATTGCTCCGCTGCTGCTGCCACCTGTGAGCTGGCTCTCTCCTTTGCTGAGACTTTGCCCACTAATGGGTGTGTTTACATACCACACAGTATGAAGCTACATGTGGGGACCAGGGCATGTTTTCTGAGCTGTCTGATACCCAGGTAGAAAGCGGACCTGGCTGGGAGGAGGCAGTAACGGCCAAGGGAGGCTCACGTGGTGCAGAGCCTTGCTGTGGCTAAGCTGAAGTTTGGCTGCCTCTCTGGGATCTCTGGTCTCCACAGCCAAGTGGATTGAATTAATCCAAGGGAGGAGTGCTGGCAAGATTAATCTGTTTGGCAAGAGTCGGAGTGGGGGGTAGAGGGGAGATCAATGATTTGTAGAGGGAATAGTTTAGTCTTAACTCCATGTGGCTTATATGGCAGCTGAGGGTGCTGTTTTGTGGCAGCTTTCTTCCTCAGTCCCAGGACCACCCTGCCTCTCAGCATCACCTCCCCTAACCCTTAGAATTGTCCTTATTATGCCACTTTCCTCCCCAGGCCAGCGTTCTTGTCATGGTCCTCTTCCCACATTGCTCAGTTCTCTCCTTCTGGGTCTTCATACCTACATGCCACTTGTCTGGATCTGCTGGGTCTCAGGCCTCTGTCTGAAATGTGTTCTGCTATTCAGAACTCCCAGTGGGGCTTGTTGTACATGTCTCCCCCACTCTGTGCCTAGCACTGGGCTGCTTCTTGCTTGCCTCCCTGCAGCATCAGAGCTGGGCTGTTCTGCATCATCTGGCCCTGACAAGACTCCCAGCAGTAACAGCCAAGGCCGCTGCATTCCTCTCCTTACATCTCATTGTCCTCCTCTCTTCCTTCTCAGCTGCAGAGCAGAAGAGAAATTGTAAAAATCCAGGTAGATCCTAGCTTAACCAAGAAGGTAGAGCTAATGGTGCAGTACCCACTTTTCTGCTGGCAGTGGCTTGAGCCCCTAATCCCCAGAGGCAGCAAGGAAAAGCTCTCAGAGCAACCTCCCTCCTAGCCAGCAGGGCAGGGCTGATGCCCAAGCAGCGTGCTGTGAGAGGGAACCCACAGGAATGCTCCCCAGGAACTCCCTCCCGCCTTCTGGCTGAGCAGCTAATACTGTACAGGCTAAACCCTCTCCAAGAAAAGTCACAACCCAGTGGTGGTGCAGAACAAACCTTAGCGTGGTAGAGCTTGGGTGGAAATGTGCTGGAGGAAGAACGTGGTTGATCTAAAGGGAAAAGCCCTGGAGTAAAGGCTGCTGAGTGGGTTTAATAACCTCCGTTCATATGGACATTACCCAGCAAAGCAGTTGCCATTGAGATCTGCAGGGGGGATGCGCACAGAGCCTGTTCCTTGAAGGAGCGCTGTACAGTACTGAGGCGTAGCGTCATCCCCAAGGGGCCTCCAGCGTCAACAACAATGGAACAAAGTGACCATGAGAGCCGTAACTGAACGGGAAGCTTGCAGCCTGCCTCGCTTTGGCTACGTCCCCTTGCCCTGTTCCTAGAAGCTGCCCCTTCCTGGCCTCACTAGCTTGTGTTCTCTGTCTACTGCCTACCACTAGCTGTTTCCCATGCAAAAGCATTGCTGCGAGCCCACTGCCCCTTGCCGAGCTGTGTGCACTGCCTCTGTTATGTGTGGTCCGACATCTGCATTTCATTGCCCTGTGTGAAGTGGCATCTCCCTTTCACACACGTGCTTTTTTCTTCTGCCAGCTGAGCTTGACAAGGCGGAGGGAGTCCATGGAGGACAAGCAGCAGCCCTGGAGCATGCTGGGCTAGTGGAGCATGACCTGTTCTGCCTGCTTCTTGCAGCTAGATTTATGATCCTTGATAAATGATGCATTAACCCGCGCTGTTCCAGCCTGTATTAACAAGGTGGCCCTTTCCCAGCTCCCCGTCAGGCAGCATGTGCGCAGGAGTTGCGTCAGGAGTCCCATCCTTGTCCCCTGTGAGGGAGGGAGCAGATTTGGCCTCCCAGCCTACGCAAGACAAGTAGCTGGCAGGTAGGGGCAGGTCCCTACCTGCCCAGGTTGGATGGAGGTGTTCCCTGGTCCTTGTTGCAGTAAGGCAATGGGGGAAAGCACCCACCCCACGCGACTTCCAATCTGTTCCCTTTCCTGGTGCACATGGGGAGGATTTCAGACCTGATTTTGTGTCACAAAGACCACCTGGGTTTATTAGCAAGGGTCAGGTCAAATTGTGCCTTGCCACCAAAATGATGTGTCCGAGGTTGTGGAGGGGCAGCTGAACCAAGCAGATGCCCAAGTGTCTACCCGGGAAGAAGAGGTCACTTTTCTGCTGGCACTTAGGGGGACGTCTCCGCCCTGGCAACCTGTGGCTCTGTTGGGTGCAGATGGGGCCATCCCAGGGAGGTTGTGCGTCCTTTCCCTTCCCCGCTTGCCGCGCTATGCGGTAGGTTTGCTGTGGCCGACCCTTCTGCGGCAAGAGGCAGCAACTGCTGACAGGAGAAGCCTGTGGCTGTAGTGTCTGTCACTTCTGTGAGCTTATTCATTCTGCAGGAGAAGCTCCTCAGTATCTGCCTGTGCTCTTGTGGATGAAATTGGCAACATTTGCTCCCTTTGTATCTTCAGAAGCTTAAATCCCAGCACGGCATCCCTGTTGCTGGAACAGGACTGGTTGGGAAATCACAAGGAATTGCTTGTGAAAACTTGTAGGGACACCCCCCCCCCCACCTCCAGCTGCCCAGCCATGCCAGCAGCCGCAGTGGAGTCCTTCTCCCTGCTAACGTTATATAGGGCACGCCGCTGCGGCTGGCACGATGTAGGACAGAGGGAGATTAAATCCAGGTCATGTGGGAAAGGTGATCTCGGGATCCTAAACGAGGATTTACGGAGCGGCTGGAGCGCTGGCACTGGCAGCGGTTCGGGAGCGGCGGGCTCCCGCCTCACCCCCCGACGGCCGCCGCGGTTACGCGACCTCCGAGCCCGGGCCCACCGGCCTCCCGCGCCGCGCCGGCTGCCCTGGCGGTCGATCCCAGCTGGATTGAGGCCGGGGCCGAGGCAGCAGCCTGCTGCTGAGAAGGTGCTCGTAAGCGCCGCGCAGCCCGGGCCGCCCACACGGCCCCTCAGCCGGTAACGGTCGCCCCCGGCAGCGGCAGGGGAGGGCCCCCAGCGCAGGCGCAGAGGCGGCGCGGCCCCCCCCGCCCAGGAGGCGAGTGNGGAGAGGGCGGGGCGGGGCGCGACAGCTTGGGTGGGCGGGGTCCCGGCGCTCATGAATACTGAAACAGGCGCGAGGCGTCAGCCGGCTGCGCGTGCGCTGTTGGCCTCTCTGCGCGCTGCCTGCTACGTGCTCGTCGTTACCGACAGGACCTGGGGAGCTTGTCGCAGCCTCGCGCTGGGCGCTGACCGACCGTTGACAGCTCGCCCGCCAGCCAGCCAGCTAGCTCGCGGGGAGCATGCCCGGCCGCGCCGCGCACCAGGAGGCGGCGGCGGCGGGAGGACCAGAGCCCACTGCAGCCGGGGGCAGTGCGGGGGCTGCCGCGCAGCAGGAGCAGCTGGGCCTGGCGGGCGCCTTCCCGCTGGTGCTGAAGAAGCTGATGGAGAACCCGCCGCGGGAGGCGCGCCTGGGTGAGCGCGGGAGCGCGCGCGGGGACGGCGGCAGCGCGCGACGCCCTCCAGCTCCCCCTCCACCCCCCCTTTCCTCCTCCTCCACCCCCCGCCGTCTTCCCGCCCCGTGCCTCGGAGGGCGGGACCCGCCGGGTCGCCGTGGGACTGGGCGCGGGGGGAGCACCCGCGGGAGAGGCCGCACGCCCGGGCCTGGTGTCCTCCCCCGGTACGTCCCGCGCCCCTTCCCTCCGCCCCTCCCCGCGCCCCTTCCCTCCGCCCCTCTGGCCGGCTGTGCCAAGTGCCGGCAGCACGCGATCCCAGCCCGCCGGGCTCAGCAGGAAGGGCTCGGCCTCACGGGGCGGCCGCCGGGCGCTCCGGCCTGGAGCCGGGCCGCCTCCCCGCCTCAGAGGCGCAGGGCGGCCGCCGGCTGGGTCTCCCCGGCGAGCCGGTGCGACTGGAAAACTCAGCTGCTGCGATCGTCCTTTCGGGTGTATTTGGGTGTCTGCGCTGGGCAAAATAAAATGCTTCCGGTACGAGGGATTAGGTAGAAGTCAGGAGGTGACATGCTGGTTTTATTCCCTTACCTGTGTGAAGCCTACCCTGCCTTTAAGACACACGGTTGGAAGCAGCAGTGAAAAGGTTTCGAGTCTTCCTTGACCTTAATTGCTGAAAAGTTGTGTGATGACACGCATAAACAGCAGATCTCTTCAGATTGGGTTTGGTGGTAATCCATAGGGGTATAACTGACTGCCTGTGCATGCGGTCCTGTATAGGCTGGAGCTGTCTCTCACTGATTATGCAGACAGCAGCTGTGTAAATAACAGTGCTGGTGCTTATAGTCTTCATTGCTGATGGCACGCTTTTTTTTTTATCTTCCCCCCTCCCCCAACTGGCAGTATTTTTGCCTTTCTGAGTATCAGTTTGATTTTGAGGAAGGCCCAGGTTTACCTGCACCACTGTAATGCGCAGTGTACTGGTGTATAATAAAGTAAGTCCTTACATTTAGGAATTTGAGGTTGGGAATCTTTTTTGGAACATCAGATGATATCCAGGGTAGACCGCAGTGCACAAGGTTGGCAAGATTGTTCCCAGTGAGGATCCTAGTTAAGATCCCATTTACTTTTGATGTCTAACATTGCACAATACTGTGTAAATGTGATTCTGGCAAATATTTTTTCTCCTTTCTCAAAAAAAAAGAAGTCAGCCTCTGATAAAGGTTTTAGTTATGTTGCTATGGTGCAGGATGCTGCAGTACATAGAATCTTGCATCTACAACATATGGGATTTCTTAAGATATTTCTTTGCCCAGTCCTTTTTAAAGGGGATAGTGCCAGCAGGAACAATTCAAGTTCATGTATGTAAACTATGATGGTAGCTGACTGGGATATGGCGACTTTGTCTTAGGGGTGGTTTTCTTGTCCAGAATCATGTGATCTGGTCTATGGAGATGTAACATTTTTAAATTAATACGATTTTGAGGTAGTGCATTTTTCCCAAAATAGAAACATTTGATACTTTTCCTTTTACTAGACGACCCCATTCCAGCTTGGGAAGGTGTTCAGCTTGATTCTCGAAAGCTTGCTAGTGAGTCCATTGCATCTTGTGTACCCTTCTCCATTCATGCTGTGATGAAGTTCAGATTGTTCTCATTCTTAACATTTCTCCATAGATTTCCTTAGTCCACCTTGTACTGTTTCACTTCACGCTTTGTGGAACTTGTTGCTTTCTATTTATTTTGGTCTCTGATGCTTTTCTTGTTTGCATATTTGCAAGATAAAAGAAAGAATGCCTTCTGTGTTAGCAGGTAGTTACTCTTAATTTTACAAAAGACTTGTCAGTAGAATTGTGACTCGACTGACTTCAGAGGATCCTTGTTTATTTTCTGTTCCTTTACAGTATAGTGACACAGCCAAAATGTTAAATAATTACTAATTTACTTAATACAGTGGTGTGCTTTCAGGGAGCTTTCTGAGAAAAGACCCTATGCCTTTTGTCTGGAATGCCTGTTGACAAAAATACAAATTTTCTGTCTTACTCTGTGAGAAATGGTATCAGCTAGCTGCAGTGTCCATTTATAGTCTCCACAAGCTACCTATGGGTTTTCCAACTGCCGTAGGTAATTTGACTACCCAGTAAGCAAGCAGGCTTTCTAATCCTTCTGAGCAACAGCGGAGGACGTCCAGTTCCAACTGAATGCCATCATCTTGAATGCCCTGCCATCTACCAAGTATATCTGACCGGCCTTGCTGTAAGTTGTTGTCATGCGCATTGTAGGGATTAAATAAATAAAAATAATAATCTTTATAAAAAGTCCTGCGGGGTAAGGGAAGAGAGTTAATATTCTGGAGCTCGAGTGTAGGTCTTTCCTATTAATAATGAGCTGCTGCATACTCTTCAAAGGATGCCTTAATCACCAATTGTGTGCTGCTGTGGCAGGAGTGCCTCAACGAACATCACAGTCACGGGCATCGGGAATGCAGAACCCTATAACCTGTCTTGTTCCATTGTCACAAGTGGGACAAAAGATTTATGGAGCAATCGGCATCAGTCTGTGTAGTGTTTCCAGTATAATTTGACAGTATTTTTTGATGAACGAGGGGAACTTTGTCAAAGAAGTGTTTGTTCTGTTTGTGGCTGGGATAGCACTTGACAGTTGTGGCCAAAATGTCTTTTGGTCTGCGTTTGGTTTCTTTATTGGTTTTTTTTTGAGGAAAAAACAGGATGTGGAATAAAGCTCTTTCCAGGCTGCTGTTTTTGGCTAAAACAGCAGTATTTCCAACAGTTCAAGAACTGGAATGCTCTGCCTAAATTACTTTGCATAAACTAGTGACCTCTCTGTTAACAGCAGATGTACAGCCTAGTTAATACGTCACAGTAGCAGAATGAGGGGGCTAAATCGGACATGAGCTATCAGCTGCAGAAGTACAGTCCAGATTTATCAGGGTGACCTTGAATCACTGCAAATGGAGCCTCTTAGGATACTGCAGCTCTGCTGTCAGGTAATACCTGTTTACACTATAAATATCTTCAGAGAATTAACGTTTCAGGTCCCTGTGCTGGGGCAGGCGGAAACTTACCCCTCACGATGCAAGAAGTTAATTAGTGTTTCATTAGATACTGTGCACCCAGCAGGATGTTGTGCAGCAGAAATAAAGATTAAATTAATTGAAAGAAAGCCAGTGGGAAAATGTCAATGCACAAATGATCATACAACAGTTTCATCTTTTTACGTATCGTGTTTGAAATACATGGGCACCCAATATGCGTGTTAACTTCTGCTGTTTTCATTTGCTTCAGATATTGCTGTTAGAAGTGAGGGGAGAGAGAGACAGCGTAGCTAAACAAAGACAGCACTGGGGGACCAGTGCTTGTCCAGCTGTCAACGTGTAGCAAAAAGAAGAAAATTCAGATGGTCTTCTCATGTGAAGAAAGGATCTAACCTGGTGTGAGCCGGGGACGATAGCAAGAGGAAGTTGGAGGGACCACAGTCTTTTCAGGTTACTGAAGTACAGCAGGATGATGGTGCACATCTAGAAGGCATTAAAAGATCTGAGAAGAGCCACATATGCCAGCAGTATAGTCTTTTTGGCATCTACCTTCTGAAAAATATTTCTAAGCCTTATGTTTAGTCTACTCATCACTTAAGGTTTCTTTTCTCCTCTGTTGGAGATGTTGTATTAGATGTTGCAAAACAAAAGCACTGCTGGCTTGCATTAAAATGGGTATAACTTATAATGGAATGCGATTGTTTTCAAGAGTAAAGAATGATTTTTTTTTTTTCTTTTTAGTTGACATTTTGACTCAATATTCACAAGGTTTTTTTATTATGTTGATTAAAAAATAAAGTTATTTACAAATAATTCATTATTGTCACTTGCATTTGTTTTGGTGATGTCTTTACTAGGATATTGTCCACAACCCGCAATGCAAATCTGGGTTTGGTCGTGCAGGGCACTATGCAAACTTTATGGAAATACACAATCCCTGATTCACAAGTTGTATGTAAAATGGTGGTTCCAATTTGGTGGGGTGTGCTTCAGTAGTAAGTGAAATCATCCTTACATGTGAAGTAGAGTAGGCACTGTTTCTTTTCTAGCTTCAAGTAGGAGCTGTTTAGAAACATTCAGGTTATTTGGATCATGACTATTAACCTGCACATTTGCTTTGCTCAAGTAAAGTGTAAGAAAGTTGTAAAACTTCCCTGCAAAAAGGAGTTCATAGATGGCCGTTCAGAGGCAGCATTGTGAAGTGGCAAGGGGGAAGGCCAAAAGCTGCAAGATGATGTTAACAAAGCTCAGGTCCAGGAGCCACTGATCTGAATTTAACATGTTCTTTAGGTACTTGCTCTTAGTCCCAAGTCGGTGGCTGGTGAATATTTTCTCAGCAGTTTAGTTTAAAATTGGTATCTTCTTTTGCATAAAATGTTCAGAGTATAGTAGGTTAAAATGCTAATTTACTTTGTATGGCAGCACTGTTCTTTAAGCCCTGAAAAGCTCTTTCAGTCTCAGTTCCACATCAGCTAAGGCAACAGCGGAAGGAACACCACTTCTATCAGAATAGGTTTTATATAAATAGGCTTTTCTGATTTAGAGCAGAGTTTCACCCCCACTCCTGCCCCTGATAAAGAAAAATACTCCTTTGGCATATTGTAGCCAGTTTAGAAGACTCTAGTGCCAAAGATATGTGCATTTTATTAGGCTAACCTGTGTGAATACTAGAGATCCAGACTGGTCCAGTGTGTATGTCCCTGGAGTCCTTGTTTCATTGAACTGAGTATTTGTCAGCTTCCATGGTAAGAACCAATTTGCAGTTGATTAGAGTACAACTGGTGACCGTTCCTTTTGATAGCAGTGCTGGCTCAGTGCTGGCTGGCAGTGCTAGCACTACTTCTGCAATGCCTCCTTCAGTGCTGATAGAACTGCCTGGCTACATGGAGAACTGGATCAGGCAAATGACTTGGATTTTTTTTTTTTTTTCTCCTTTTCTGCCAGCTTATTTTTATCTCTTAAATTATGTAATTATTCCATAACTTGAGTTTTCTGCTTGGATTCTGTCCCAGACAATTGTTAAGATTCGGTAGCTATGGGGAACATAGAAACAACCATTTTTCTGTAATATGTGCACTGTAGCACAGTAAATGGAGAAAATTTCATCAGTCTTTTGTGGCTTGGGGATGGGGTGTGGGAGTAAGCCTTATTAGACATCTCCCCAAAGAGTGAAAATTGTATGTAGATGCTCTGAGCTATCTATACTGCACAGCATTTGGAGCTATTATTTTGTGTGGACATGCTGAGTCATTTCAGAAAGAAATGCTTCTAAAATATTAAGCAATAGACATCCAGGTCTCTGGTGTCCTGTGGACCTTTTGACTGATCTTCAAGTGTAATCTGAAAACCCATATTCCCTTCTTGTTTGTATCTAGATTATTATTCTGCACCTTCTTTCTTTGTGCATAAAATAAACTAATATGCTTCCTCAGCGTTTTCTTAATGGCTTCCCATGTAATCGTACTTACGGACACTCACTTTTGCTATCTTCCAAGATGAGCCTGTGAAAAACAGGCTATTTTGCAGTGACTAGCTAATAAGCTAGATGCATTATTATATCACACTTCGGTAAATTATCACAGCAAAGATGCCGGTCTTCAAGGCTACTCAAATGTCTGTGGTCCAGCTGTCAGAGGGAGTCAGAGCACTCCATACTGAGTTACATATGAATGTATGAATGTTGCCTTTCAGCATCCGATCAGATCATGTCATGAGGCAGAACTATAGCTGACTGAATTTCCTTTCATTGGGATTTTGTTAGACTCTTAAACCTTGATTCTCTCCTGTGTTGCAGCTTGTACAGTGACCTACTTGTATCTTTCAGATAAAGAGAAGGAGAAGATAAAGCTTGAGGAAGATGAGGCAGCAGCTGCTAGCACTATGGCAGTCTCAGCTTCCCTTATGCCGCCCATTTGGGACAAAACTATTCCTTACGATGGCGAGTCTTTCCACCTGGAGTACATGGATCTGGATGAGTTCCTGCTGGAGAATGGAATTCCTTCCAGCCCTACTCACCTGGATTTGAACCAGAATCCACTCTTGCCTGTGGCTGAGCTGGAAGGAAAGGAGTCTGCCAGTGCTTCCACTGGTTCTCCTGCATCATCCTCTTCCACTGCAGTTTACCAGCAATCTGAAGCAGCCTCCAGCACAGGTAGATGGAATAATACGGGGCTCTGAGGGACTTTTGTTGTTCTCTTATTAAAAGGTGCCTCTTTAGATCAAAGAGGAGACATGCTAACCTGTCAGTGTTAGCTGTNGAAAGAAATGCTTCTAAAATATTAAGCAATAGACATCCAGGTCTCTGGTGTCCTGTGGACCTTTTGACTGATCTTCAAGTGTAATCTGAAAACCCATATTCCCTTCTTGTTTGTATCTAGATTATTATTCTGCACCTTCTTTCTTTGTGCATAAAATAAACTAATATGCTTCCTCAGCGTTTTCTTAATGGCTTCCCATGTAATCGTACTTACGGACACTCACTTTTGCTATCTTCCAAGATGAGCCTGTGAAAAACAGGCTATTTTGCAGTGACTAGCTAATAAGCTAGATGCATTATTATATCACACTTCGGTAAATTATCACAGCAAAGATGCCGGTCTTCAAGGCTACTCAAATGTCTGTGGTCCAGCTGTCAGAGGGAGTCAGAGCACTCCATACTGAGTTACATATGAATGTATGAATGTTGCCTTTCAGCATCCGATCAGATCATGTCATGAGGCAGAACTATAGCTGACTGAATTTCCTTTCATTGGGATTTTGTTAGACTCTTAAACCTTGATTCTCTCCTGTGTTGCAGCTTGTACAGTGACCTACTTGTATCTTTCAGATAAAGAGAAGGAGAAGATAAAGCTTGAGGAAGATGAGGCAGCAGCTGCTAGCACTATGGCAGTCTCAGCTTCCCTTATGCCGCCCATTTGGGACAAAACTATTCCTTACGATGGCGAGTCTTTCCACCTGGAGTACATGGATCTGGATGAGTTCCTGCTGGAGAATGGAATTCCTTCCAGCCCTACTCACCTGGATTTGAACCAGAATCCACTCTTGCCTGTGGCTGGTGCTTTGAAGTGGGAATGGGGAGAATGGAATTCCTTCCAGCCCTACTCACCTGGATTTGAACCAGAATCCACTCTTGCCTGTGGCTGGTGCTTTGAAGTGGGAATGGGGAGAATGGAATTCCTTCCAGCCCTACTCACCTGGATTTGAACCAGAATCCACTCTTGCCTGTGGCTGGTGCTTTGAAGTGGGAATGGGGAGAATGGAATTCCTTCCAGCCCTACTCACCTGGATTTGAACCAGAATCCACTCTTGCCTGTGGCTGGTGCTTTGAAGTGGGAATGGGGAGAATGGAATTCCTTCCAGCCCTACTCACCTGGATTTGAACCAGAATCCACTCTTGCCTGTGGCTGGTGCTTTGAAGTGGGAATGGGGAGAATGGAATTCCTTCCAGCCCTACTCACCTGGATTTGAACCAGAATCCACTCTTGCCTGTGGCTGGTGCTTTGAAGTGGGAATGGGGAGAATGGAATTCCTTCCAGCCCTACTCACCTGGATTTGAACCAGAATCCACTCTTGCCTGTGGCTGGTGCTTTGAAGTGGGAATGGGGAGAATGGAATTCCTTCCAGCCCTACTCACCTGGATTTGAACCAGAATCCACTCTTGCCTGTGGCTGGTGCTTTGAAGTGGGAATGGGGAGAATGGAATTCCTTCCAGCCCTACTCACCTGGATTTGAACCAGAATCCACTCTTGCCTGTGGCTGGTGCTTTGAAGTGGGAATGGGGAGAATGGAATTCCTTCCAGCCCTACTCACCTGGATTTGAACCAGAATCCACTCTTGCCTGTGGCTGGTGCTTTGAAGTGGGAATGGGGAGAATGGAATTCCTTCCAGCCCTACTCACCTGGATTTGAACCAGAATCCACTCTTGCCTGTGGCTGGTGCTTTGAAGTGGGAATGGGGAGAATGGAATTCCTTCCAGCCCTACTCACCTGGATTTGAACCAGAATCCACTCTTGCCTGTGGCTGGTGCTTTGAAGTGGGAATGGGGAGAATGGAATTCCTTCCAGCCCTACTCACCTGGATTTGAACCAGAATCCACTCTTGCCTGTGGCTGGTGCTTTGAAGTGGGAATGGGGAGAATGGAATTCCTTCCAGCCCTACTCACCTGGATTTGAACCAGAATCCACTCTTGCCTGTGGCTGGTGCTTTGAAGTGGGAATGGGGAGAATGGAATTCCTTCCAGCCCTACTCACCTGGATTTGAACCAGAATCCACTCTTGCCTGTGGCTGGTGCTTTGAAGTGGGAATGGGGAGAATGGAATTCCTTCCAGCCCTACTCACCTGGATTTGAACCAGAATCCACTCTTGCCTGTGGCTGAGCTGGAAGGAAAGGAGTCTGCCAGTGCTTCCACTGGTTCTCCTGCATCATCCTCTTCCACTGCAGTTTACCAGCAATCTGAAGCAGCCTCCAGCACAGGTAGATGGAATAATACGGGGCTCTGAGGGACTTTTGTTGTTCTCTTATTAAAAGGTGCCTCTTTAGATCAAAGAGGAGACATGCTAACCTGTCAGTGTTAGCTGTGGCAGGTTAAGTAGCACAAATGGGCTCAATGTAGAGCTTCAGTCCAAGTGTCAATTCATGAAGATGCTGCCTCTACTCTTCTTCCCCTCTCCTCCTCCTGGAAAAAAATGTGTCTCTCTGTGTGCAGTCTGTTTCTCTTTTGAAATTAGAAGAGCTGAAACGCCAACATAAAGTATTTGCTTTCTTGGTATTGCTAATCTAGTGAGAAGCTGGACACGTTGAGAAAATAGTTCCTCAGGTTATTTTACAACAGATTTGATAGTTTGTGACAAGTCATTTGTGCTACCTTGGTGGCTTGGTCTGCTCGGGTGAACTTAGGCTAACTTAATGTACCTCAAATAACAATGCTTAATAGAAAAACAATGAAGCAATCTTTTCATGCTAGCCTGTGAAATGTGAGAACAGACACTTGGAAAAGGTGTGTTAATGATGCAGTTTGATGTTCTGTGGTGCTTTGAAGTGGGAATGGAGGAACAAAGAAACAAAACTGTACTTGAATGGTACTAGGAAACTTCTACTCTTCATTTGTAGTATGGAGGTCTTCTCTTAAAGAATTTAGCAGCTCAGTTTGCTGTAGATTTGAAGTTTAAACATGATAGCCACTAAACTTTCACAGTTCTATTTTATGAGCAGACTTTACAGAAAGCATTTTGCTGAGGGCCTCTTCTGTGAATCTGCAAGAGAAACGCAAAATGTGGAACTCCTTCAGTAAGACATAGGGTGTGGCTTTTTTGTAGGTGGTATGTGAAAAAACGTAGTCATTGATCACTACTTCAAATTGCACTGACATTTGCAATTCATGCGTATGAAGTTTGTAAAAAAAAAAAAAAAAAAAAAAAAG